>MU748688.1:168711-183578 GCA_026770625.1 Nicotiana glauca
TGAACTGGATGGCAAAGGCGCATAGCCTGAGTCCCAGTTCAACTGTTGTTGAACTTTGTCAATTTTGACGGCGAAGGCGCATAGCCTGAGTCTTGGTTCAACCGTAGTTGAACTGGCTGGCGAAGGTGCATAGCCTGAGTCCCAGTTCAACCGTAATTGAACTGGCTGGCGAAGGTGCATAGCCTGAGTCCCACTTCAATTATGGTTGAACTTTGTCGGTTTCCAGGCGGATCCTGTATCTGGGATGCGGGAGATGCCTCACGGGGATTCTCCCTTAAGGGGACTTCTTCTTGTTCGCACTGTCGGAGATCGAAGAGGGAGAGAGCTTGGATTTTGATTTGGGATCTTCGAGTTCTCCTTGTCAGAGGTGCCGTTTTGGGCTTCTGAAAAAACCACTATTTCTCCGGAAAGGAGGAGAGAGAGGAGAGAAAAAGGCACCCATCTTGGGGGAAGATAAAACTCCATTGTAAGGCACTGAACCTCTTCATGGAGAGGCAGACCAAACCAACATTATCAATAAAAGTTGTTAATGTTTCTTCTCCTAATCTCGAGTATTTATTATCATTTCTTTCAATTGGTTCATGGATTATTACGATTTGCTATGATTTGCCTGTAACTCATGTATATTGTTTTATATTCATAAAGTGTATGATAACTTTTGAGCAAATAATTTGGCGCCGTCTGTAGGGATTTCCTAGCAAAATCGCGTAGTTCTTCCCTAGACCAAAAGGAAAGAAACGCCAAAAAAGAAGAACAACCTCGCTCGAACAAGCCCAAAACGGCACCTCTGACAAGGAGAACTCGAAGATCCCAAATCAAAATCCAAGCTCTCTCCCTCTTCGATCTCCGACAGTGCGAACAAGAAGAAGTCCCCTTAAGGGAGAATCCCCGTGAGGCATCTCCCGCATCCCAGATACAGGATCCGCCTGGAAACCGACAAAGTTCAACCATAATTGAAGTGGGACTCAGGCTATGCACCTTCGCCAGCCAGTTCAATTACGGTTGAACTGGGACTCAGGCTATGCACCTTCGCCAGCCAGTTCAACTACGGTTGAACCAAGACTCAGGCTATGCGCCTTCGCCGTCAAAATTGACAAAGTTCAACAACAGTTGAACTGGGACTCAGGCTATGCGCCTTTGCCATCCAGTTCAGCTACGGTTGAACCAAGACTCAAGCTATGCGACTTCGCCGTCCAAATTGACAAAGTTCAACAACAGTTGAACTGGGACTCAGGCTATGCGCCTTCGCCAGCAAGTTCAACTATGGTTGAACCAAGACTCGGGCTATGCGCCTTCGCCAACAAGTTCAACTACGGTTGAACCAAGACTCAGGCTATGCGCCTTCACCGTCAAAATTGACAAAGTTCAACAAGAGTTGAACTGGGACTCAAGCTATGAGCCTTCGCCAGCAAGTTCAACTACGGTTGAACCAAGACTCAGGCTATGCCCCTTCGCCGTCAAAATTGACAAAGTTCAACAACAGTTGAACTGGGACTCAAGCTATAGGCCTTCGCCAGCCAGTTCAACTACGGTTGAACCAAGACTCAGGCTATGCGCCTTCGCCGTCAAAATTGACAAAGTTCAACAACAGTTGAACTGGGACTCAGGCTATGCGCCTTCGCCATCCAGTTCAACTACGGTTGAACCAAGACTCACGCTATGCGCCTTCGCCGTCAAAATTGACAAAGTTCAGCAACAGTTGAACTGGGACTCAGGCTATACGCCTTCGCCAGCAAGTTCAACTACGGTTGAACCAAGACTCAGGCTATACAGCTTCGGCGTCAAAATTGATAAAGTTCAACAACAGTTGAACTGGGACTCAGGCTATGCGCCTTCGCCAGCAAGTTCAACTACGGTTGAACCAAGACTCAGGCTATGCGCCTTCGCCATCAAGTTCGACTATGTTCAACAACAGTTGAACTGGGACTCAGGCTATGTGCCTTCGCCAAAAAGTTCAACTACGGTTGAACCAAGACTCAGGCTATGCGCCTTCGCCATCAAGTTCGACTATGTTCAACAACAGTTGAACTGGGACTCAGGCTATGTGCCTTCGCCAAAAAGTTCAACTACGGTTGAACCAAGACTCAGGCTATGCGCCTTCGCCATCAAGTTCGACTATGTTCAACAACAGTTGAACTGGGACTCAGGCTATGTGCCTTCGCCAAAAAGTTCAACTACGGTTGAACCAAGACTCAGGCTATGCGCCTTCGCCATCAAGTTCGACTATGTTCAACAACAGTTGAACTGGGACTCAGGCTATGTGCCTTCGCCAAAAAGTTCAACTACGGTTGAACCAAGACTCAGGCTATGCGCCTTCGCCATCAAGTTCGACTATGTTCAACAACAGTTGAACTGGGACTCAGGCTATGTGCCTTCGCCAAAAAGTTCAACTACGGTTGAACCAAGACTCAGGCTATGCGCCTTCGCCATCAAGTTCGACTATGTTCAACAACAGTTGAACTGGGACTCAGGCTATGTGCCTTCGCCAAAAAGTTCAACTACGGTTGAACCAAGACTCAGGCTATGCGCCTTCGCCATCAAGTTCGACTATGTTCAACAACAGTTGAACTGGGACTCAGGCTATGTGCCTTCGCCAAAAAGTTCAACTACGGTTGAACCAAGACTCAGGCTATGCGCCTTCGCCATCAAGTTCGACTATGTTCAACAACAGTTGAACTGGGACTCAGGCTATGTGCCTTCGCCAAAAAGTTCAACTACGGTTGAACCAAGACTCAGGCTATGCGCCTTCGCCATCAAGTTCGACTATGTTCAACAACAGTTGAACTGGGACTCAGGCTATGTGCCTTCGCCAAAAAGTTCAACTACGGTTGAACCAAGACTCAGGCTATGCGCCTTCGCCATCAAGTTCGACTATGTTCAACAACAGTTGAACTGGGACTCAGGCTATGTGCCTTCGCCAAAAAGTTCAACTACGGTTGAACCAAGACTCAGGCTATGCGCCTTCGCCATCAAGTTCGACTATGTTCAACAACAGTTGAACTGGGACTCAGGCTATGTGCCTTCGCCAAAAAGTTCAACTACGGTTGAACCAAGACTCAGGCTATGCGCCTTCGCCATCAAGTTCGACTATGTTCAACAACAGTTGAACTGGGACTCAGGCTATGTGCCTTCGCCAAAAAGTTCAACTACGGTTGAACCAAGACTCAGGCTATGCGCCTTCGCCATCAAGTTCGACTATGTTCAACAACAGTTGAACTGGGACTCAGGCTATGTGCCTTCGCCAAAAAGTTCAACTACGGTTGAACCAAGACTCAGGCTATGCGCCTTCGCCATCAAGTTCGACTATGTTCAACAACAGTTGAACTGGGACTCAGGCTATGTGCCTTCGCCAAAAAGTTCAACTACGGTTGAACCAAGACTCAGGCTATGCGCCTTCGCCATCAAGTTCGACTATGTTCAACAACAGTTGAACTGGGACTCAGGCTATGTGCCTTCGCCAAAAAGTTCAACTACGGTTGAACCAAGACTCAGGCTATGCGCCTTCGCCAACAAGTTCAACTACGGTTGCACCGAGACTCAGGCTATGCGCCTTCGCCGTCAAAATTGACAAAGTTCAACAACAGTTGAACTGGGACTTAGGCTATGCACCTTTGCCAGCAAGTTCAACTACGGTTGAACCAAGACTCAGGCTATGCGCCTTCGCCAACAAGTGCAACTACGGATGAACCGGGACTCGGACCAAGCTTCTTCACCATTGAACTCAGGAAAACTCAACCGCCAACGAATCAAGACACGGGTCAGGCACCCTCGCCTTTCAAGTAAGTACATCCAACTCGAATTAAGATTAGGGGCATAAAAAGTTCGACCCCGGTCGAACCACAAGGTCACGTTTTCACCGTCACGGCCAGTAGTTCGACCGCGCCTGAACTGGGACTAAGGCTAAGCACCACTGTCGCCAAGCGACGGTTCCGACTCATTGATCCCGAGTCGAAGAAGAAAAGGCATCAACAAAAAATCAACACACCTACCAAAGCCAAACTCAAAGGCAAATTGCTCCCACGAACGCATGCAAAAGAAAAATCCAAAGGAAAAAAGAGCGAAGTACAAAATAAGTACAAGGCAAATAACGGAAAGAAGATTTCATTTATTTACAAGGTTAATTGCGGGTCATCCCAGCTTACACCCGTCCAAGGCCAGTCAAAAAAGGGGGGGGAAGAAAAGCAAAAAAAGAAAGCAAACGCCAAGCGAAAAACAAGACAAAAAAATGTTTCTTTTTATTCGGCGCCATCCGCGCCCCCATCTGCGCCATCGTCAGCCTTTGACGTCACCACATCAAAACCACAATCACTACGGGCCTCACGAGCCTTTTGGCGCGCCCCTTCGAAAGCTGCTTCGGCCACGATGCCGGCTTCCCACAAATTCTTATATACATCACGCTGGGCCTCAGCAAAAACCCAAAGTTCACGAGCCTGGCTGGAAGAAGCGGCCTGGTCCCGTAGGCACTGATTCTCTTCCTCCAAGGCCATAACCCGGTCCGCCATGACTTGGGCATTCTGCTCGAAAACACCTATCCGCTCCTCGAGGTTCGCCTCCCTAAAAGTCGCAGCAGCCCTCACCAGCGCCAGTTGGGACTCATGCGCGCGGATAGCCTCTTTCAATGCTTTAGCCCTAGATGAGGCATCACCCACCTGACGTTTCAAGGCTGCGACCTCGCCCTCCAATGCAGCTACCTTCCCGCTCCATGCCACTGCGTCCTCCGCCACTTTAGCCAAACCCTTGCGTTCACACTCGGCTGCGGTCCTCTTCCCCGCCTCGAGTTCCTCGTCCTTCCGATGGAGCTGATCCTCAAGGTCACTTATTCTGCCAAGTGCTTGCTGTATTTGAAGCTCCCGGCTCGTCAATTCCTCGAGCAGGGCCCGACTACGGGGATCATTTCTCAAGCGCATGCGCATCTCCCGGCACCGATCTTGGTAGCGGCAATATTTCTCTAACACATGCAAAAATATCGCCGAGCGGACATTAGCTCGACGAATGCCCTCCACCTCCAGCAAATAAGACTGCAAAGCAAAAGCCACGATTAGGATAAGAAGCAAACTAAGGCAAAATAAGAAGCAAACCAACATCAGAGTACATATCCTCAAGCCCATTACGGCCACCTCATTCATCATCCCGATATCCGTGATGTCCCTCAGCAACGCATTCTCGGCTTCCGAGCATAGCAGCCCAAACTGCAGCACCAAACTCGAGCCTTAGAGCAATAAGTTTAAACCCGTGGGGACCTCGAGTAGGCGAGACCTTCCCTGTGTGCGCACTGCAGAATTTTTAAAGCCTTCCCGGAACATGCGGACGTCCTCGAGGTCCAAATCAGAATTGGACTCATACTTTTCTCCGGATGCGTCTCTTCCTCCTCCTACCACTGCCAAGGCAGAGTCACCCGCCATAACCGCCAATGGAACGCTTGGACCACCAACCTCAGCAGCCGTTGAGGAACTTACCCCCATCTCAGCGACGGGAGTCACTAACTGAGTCGCCGAAGCGACGGTATCATCACGTCCTAAGCCAGACGGGGCAACCCCCACTATTTGATCGCTCCCAAGGGCGGGCGTCGTGGCCGCACTCGCTTCCGCATCTTCTGGAGGGGAATCCAAGTAAATTACCATAGGAGGAGCCGGCGTGAACACGACCTTGTGTCTAATCAGCGACCTCTCCTCCTCCTCCCCGTCTGAGGGCGATCCACTTTAGGGCGTACAACCCCCGACGGCCCCTCATCCCGAAGTGCGGATCGTGGCGGGGAAGGAGCCGCCGAAGATTCAACTGACGTCGCCCTTGGTACGCGGTGCGGTACTGGTGCTGCAATAAGCCGGGCAACTGCACCCGGTCGTCGGAAGGCCAACTGAGGAGCCCTGCCACGACGTGCCCTCCCTGCCATAGAAAAGCAAAGTTGGTAAATAAAATCGATTCAAAGCAAAACAAAGGAAGAAGTCAACTTCTCACCTGTAGCAGGCCTGCGGCCATGCCTCTCCCAGAAAGATGCCCACGTGCGTACCTGTCACGACCCAGATTTCCTACCATCAAGAGTCATGATGGCTCCTACTAATGGAAGCTAGGCAAGCCAACTCTTACTTATATATCCATTTTTTTTACAACTCTCATTTTAAAACATTTAGCAATGTTAATATGATTACAGCGGAATAAATTAATTTAGCGGAAGACTTAGTAAATGTTACTAGATGCGATATCGAAAATCCAAACATAATTCACTACCCAAGAACTGGTGTCACAATACTTACGAACTTCTAAGAATACTACACATAACCGTCTGAAAGGAATATAAAACTGTTTGTCTCGAATACATGAGATAACAGACTGAAAAAAATAAGGATAGAAGAGACAAAGGGTCCTACGGACGCCTGCAAGCTACCTCGATGTCTCAGTAGTCAGAATACCAACACTCGCACTACTGCTGCTGCTGCTGTCCGAAACCTATATCTATGTAAAAGAGCGCAGAGTGTAGCATCAGCACAACCGACCCCATGTGCTGGTAAGTGTCTGGCCTATCCCAACGAAGTAGTGACAAGGCTAGGACCAGACACCCACATAAACCTGTACAGTTCAATATATATATACAACAAAATGGCAGGAAACAATATCTAATATTTAGGAAGGGGAAACATTCTCTGGGTAGCAACAAAATATAATATCCAAATTAAACGAGTATCGGAATAAAAATCACTTTCAAGTTCAACTCATCTTGTTGCAGGCGTGCAACCCGATCCCATTTCATTATATATAAGTGGTCAGCGCGCCACACGATCCCATTTCATAATATATAAGTAGTCGGCGTGCCACACGATCCCATTTCATAATATATAAGTGGTCGGCGTGCCACACGATCCCCTTTTAATATCATTCTTTCATTTATTTATCAAGACAATACATAATATATCACCGGCAACTATGGACAATATCAATAATTATTATCTGTTAGTGATGCGGCGTACACCCCGACCCTTCCGATATGTCACCGACATCTATGGCCAATAACAGTACATAATAGGCTACCGGCAACTATGGCCAATGCCAACAATCATCATTCATTAGTGATGCGGCGTGCATCCTGACCCTTCCGATATGTCACTGGCAACTATGGACAATAACAATAATCATACCATATATTACCGGCAAGAAACCAATAATAATTAATTCACAAATATATATATATATATATTACCAGTATTAAACCAATAATCTTTAATCAACAATATATATATTACCGGTATTAAACCAATAATCTTTAATCCATAATATTTATATTACCGATATTAAACCAATAATAATTAATTTCACAAATATATATATTACCGATATTAAACCAATAATTTTTTCTTTCATATAATCACATAAGATTATTAAAAGTTTAATTCATTTAAGACTCACGGTCATGCTCGACCCCAAACATATAGATACTCGTCACCATGCCTATACGTCAGACTCCACACATAACAATTAGCACATAAACTCAACTCTTATTCCCTCAAGCTAGGATAGATCAAACACTTACCTCGAAGGTTTACGGCCAACTCAATCCTTAGCAATGCCTTTTCCTTTTGAATTTGGCTCCAATTCAATCGTATCTATACACAATTGATTTAATATCATCAATACTACTTAACAAACTAGTTCAAATGGCTAATATAATTTTCTACAACATTCTGCCCAGAATAGTAAAAATCGACCTCGGGCCCACGTGGCCAAAACACGAGGTTCGAACCATTTTCCGATAACCCATTCACTCACGAGTTCAAATATATAATTTGTTCTTAAGTTCGACACCAAAACGAGGTCTAAATCACAAATTTTTTGAAAACCCTAACTATACCCAATTCTCTAATTTTCTACCTATTTTCACATGTTTCGGCCTAAGAATTTGATTGATGTTGATGAAAAATGAAGATGACGAGTTAAACAATACTTACCCCATGAACTTTGGTGAAGAAATGCTCCAAAAATCGCCCCAAAGCTGTGGAGAAGAGAGAGGTTGAGAAATGGGATGAAAATCCCGTTTCTGTTCTGTTTTGGGACTTAAATCACTGGGCAGAAAAATTGGCCTACGCGATCGCGTGAACTGGGTTGCGATCGCGGAGAAGGAAACCTGGAAGCTACGCGATCGCGTGAAGGTTTCGGCGATCGCGTAGAGGAAAATCGCTGGGCAGGAAAATTGCCCTACGCGATCGCGTGAACAGGGGTTGCGATCGCGGAGAGGAAAGGTTGGAAGCTACGCGATAGCGTGAAGGTTTCTGCGATCGCGTGGAGGGAATTCACTGGGGTCCATTTGGCCTATGCGATCGCGTGGGCTGATACGCGAACGCGGAGAAGAGGAGCTGGAAGCTACGCGATCGCGTGAGAGGTGATGCGACCGCGTAGAGGAACGTGCCAAAGCAGTGCGATCGCGTGGACAAGGCCGTGATCGCGTAGAACAAAAATGTCTGTGCAAAAATTGCAGAAAATCTGCAATTTTTCCTAAGTCCAAAACACCCCGAACCACCTCCGAAACTCACCCGAGCCCTCGGGGCTCCAAACCAGTTATGCACACTGACTCAAAAACATCATACGAACTTGCTCGAGCGATCAAATCGCCAAAATAACATCAAAATCAATGAATTGAGCCTTAAAATCCAAGAAATCTTCCAAATTTCATTAACTTCCAAATTTTCCAATTTAAGGCCGAAACATGTCAACGACGTCTGTTTTCAACCAAACTTTACAGGAAGCACTTAACCAATATATATGACCTGTACCGGGCGTCGGAACCAAAATACGAGCCCGATACCATTACTTTTTGATCAAATTTCACTTTCATTTTCCTTAAACATTTTCAGAAAACAATTTCACGGAAAAATTCATTTCTCGGGCCTGGGACCTCGAAATTTAATTCCGGGTATACGCCCAAGTCCCATATTTTTCTACGCATTTTCTGAGACCATCAAATCACGGGTCCGGGTCCTTTTACCAAAAATATTGACCAAAGTCAACTATATCAATATAAATATCAAAATTCTTCAAATTGTTTCACATAATTCATATATTTCAACATAAAAAAATTTCGGTTTCGTGCCTGGACTACGCACGCAAATCGAGAAAACTATAAACGAGGTTTTCAAGGCCTCAGAAGCTCAAAATGACTGAGAAAACAAGTGATGATCCTTTGGGTCGTCACAGTACCCCCTCGGTATGAGGAAGCACGGCCTTAACCCACCCGCGTATCCCAGATAACGGAGCCGGCGGTGACTTTTTGGCTACAAAATTGACACGAGTTAGCACTCACGAATACGACACATAAGAAAAGAAAAAAAAAGAATACGACGATAAAGAAACTTACGTGCATGGTTCCAAGCCTCTAGGAACCCAGTGGGACACGCCACTAAATGCTCGGTCTTGATGTAAAAGAAATGCTCAAAAGGACGGCGGTCGACCTCATAGTCCAGTGTCGCGGTCAGGCCCCTCGATCCACGAGGGCACGCCCGAATCATGGTGCTACAGACTCTCTGGGGGGCGTAGAGGCTGAGCACGTGCTGCAGCGAGACCACCCTACCGGCCAATTCCCCATATTTGATAAACATCGCCAATAATTTGTAGAGGGAAGGAGTGAGCTGACCCGGGCACACCCCGTAATAACGACAGAAATCCACCACCAGCATTGGGAGCAGAATCTTAAACCCCAACCTGAAGGGAGAGGCATAAAAGACGTAGTATCCCCTGCGGTCGGTGTGGACCCTCTCCTCGCTTCTAGCGAGAATGATGTCTGCATGGGTGGGATGACCCCCTGTTCTCGTAATCGGGCCACCCCAATTTCTCCCATTAACGGTGCTTCATCCACCGGGTCCTCTCCACCGTCGACGGTGAAATCGATCGCCGGACCTCCGGGCCGAGGAAATACCTCGTCAGCCGACGGAACTTCTCCGATCTCTATCTGTTCTGCACCTCCCATTGCTGGAGGTGGCCCTTCAGCTACCAAAGAATTGACCGAAAAATCCATCGGAAGAGCGTCATGGGAAGAACTGCCTGCCATTGTTGATCTACTAAAGAGAAAGGGATAGAATTATGTGGGCAAGACAAAGTTTATCACAATCACGGAAAGAAAGGAGAATATGAATTAGCAGAATGAAAAAGTTTCTTCAGAATCTCTCTCAGATGAACAATGAAGATATGAGAGATGAATGCCTCAACCCACTTTATAGGCAACGTAAATGGCTTTCGCGAAACCCAATAGCCGTCATTAACTGCATGACCAACCATAAAATAGTTCGGTTCTGCCGAAACATGCGTCATTATGACAAGCTCCACGAAGCGACTTCTCAGCCATCCGCCAACGTCTCGCCGTCGGAATAATCGCAACGACCTGCAAACGCTGAAAGAATATGTTGTACGCCTTCAAAATTCTGGACATGACCAAATACTACCCGGCGCATACTTATTTCCTATGGCCGCATTGCATACGGCGTGCCGCCCGTCGTCAACGACTATGATCCCAAATAGATGCGAAGACCGGAACGTTACGAAGTTCGGTCTCGCTCGAATTGTGTTAAAACGTCATATATCTTCGCCGAGAAGAGGCATTCCATCTTGATTATACGACAACTTGGTACTTTGATAACATGAGGTCGATATTCCACAAGGTTCGGGCTATCACCAAAATGAATTCGGTTTCGACCAAAGCGACAGCCGACCCCCTTATTCGGGTTTTTCAGATCACAATCGATGAAGTCCGCTCATCGAGCTCGGCCGAAGCACGACCTCGAAAAGCGGAGGGACTAACTATATGGGTCAGAATCCGACCCTACGATAATTAACGAAGTTAATCTCATCTTGAGCTAATCTGTAATTAATAAGTGGTATGGCCACTTATCCATAACATTATTTGACTCTTATTCGACTGGATACGTGAAGGCAAGGCCTATCCATCTCCCCATGGGGACGAAACCTCAGCGTGACCACGGCCACTTACTATTAGCTCACGGAGCTCACAACTATAAATACTAGAGGAATAAACCCTAGAAAAGGAGGGGGGGGGGAGGGGACTTCTGAAAAAACCACTATTTCTCCGGAAAGGAGGAGAGAGGAGAGAGGAGAGAAAAAGGCACCCATCTTGGGGGAAGATAAAACCCCATTGTAAGGTTCTGAACCTCTTCATGGAGAGGCAGACCAAACCAGCATTATCAATAAAAGTTGTTAATGCTTCTTCTCCTAATCTCGAGTATTTATTATCATTTCTTTCAATTGGTTCATGGATTATTACGATTTGCTATGATTTGCCCGTAACTCATGTATATTGTTTTGTATTCATAAAATGCATGATAACTTTTGAGCAAACACAAATATTATTAGGTAAAGCCAGTCTTAGTAGTTAATTGTGCTAATCAATAATTAGACAATGATAACTAAATCGTCATAAATAGCGGACCGATTTGGCTGATAGTTTGTCTCTCATGACAAATTTGCAATTTGGCACAATTTAAATCAATTGTACAGAGTAACAATTTTTGACAGTAGTTGAATGAAAATGTGGTCACTACGTATAGCCACTAGCCAGTTTGATTTTTGCACGCTCTGCGTAAAAAGGGAGTAACGTGCTTTCATAAAGTTTGCTTGTAACCCTCTTAACAGAAAATTCTCAAATCTCAATTAATCTCCATACCAACTAGGCAAATACCAATGGAGAAAGCTGTAGAATTTTCCTGCATCGTCGTGGACAAATCTTTCTGAGTTTATATATATATATATATATATATATATATATATATATATATATATATATATATATATATATATATATATATATATATATATATATATAATATATAACGAATGCCCTTAGCAAAATGTCATTTTCCTTTTTTAACCCTTTAATTAGAGTTAACACTAGATAAAAAATTTATTTAATTATTTTTTAAATATTTATAAGGATAATTATTTGATTAATTCTTTAATATTTAAAAATAGTCATTTAATTATATTCTAAAAACTTAGGACATCAAAACAACTAAAAATTTTTATTGAATTTTTCCTATTTGAATTAGAATTATTTTTCTTATAAATTATATTTGAACTCCTTTTGTGTATGGACTACGTACAACATCATCAATACTAAGACAAGCATCAACTAAAACTTTGGGGGTGCTTTTTATACATGTGGACAGAGATTTTGAGGTGGCTTATAAATTTGTTATTTTTATATGTAAATGGTTTGATTATTAACGAGAGATAGAGAAGAAGAGGAAAAAAAAAAAGAGAAAAAGCACTGGAAAAACAATTACAGTAATTCCACGATAAATTTTCTAAGCTTAGCCTATGAGATAAGTTTGTATAAATCTTCTATTTCACGCACATAATAGTTGATTTCAAAATATTAAATATTAAAATAATTAACATGAAAATTATTATAGTTATGTTAATCAAACGTCAGAGCGTTAATATTCTTCAATAGTTGCAGTCAGAGGATGCAAACTATTTTATTGCTCTTTTTTAAAAAAAAATTCTGGGTAATTGTTGCTTTAAATTATCCGTTCCAGAGTTTGATAAATATTCTCTTATAGTTTGCAATCTCATTTTTTTAGTATATATTTTAAATTGCTGAGTAATTGCTGCTTTCAAAACCTTCAGCAAGTATCCATTTTTTTAAAATCAAATGGAGTATTACGTTATGCAATAATATTGATTTTCATCATTTAAAAAATATTATTGAAATTCATCCATGAAATTGCTTTACTTATGTCTTTCTTCTTGTATATAATTTTTAATAAATTTAATCTGTTGCTCTATTATATAAATTATTAACTAAAAACTTATGTGCAACATACGCACGCAGAGATTAGTAAAGTAGTAAATGTGTGCATTAAATAATTAAAAATAATGCTTTGTGTATTAATAATACCTTGTTTGGTACACTTTTTGAACTTATACATTAGTTATACACTATATTTGGTATTATCCTATGTATAGGAAATCATGGTATTAACAATGTAATGGGGTTTAATGCATGCATTAGCTTAGTTAAAAACGCGAGAAATTTAAAAATAGCCAGATTTACCACTGGTCGTTGAAAAATAGCCAAGTTTCAAAAGTCATCGAAGTTTAGCCACTTTAAATCTGAGCGAAAACACTGTTCAAAATCCGGAAAAATACGCCCGCAAATTTTACGGGAGTTCAAGCATAATTATGCTGGAACTCCCGCATATTTTACGGGAATTCCAGCAAGTATAAATGTCCAGTATAATATACTGGAGTTTGGAGCACTGATGCTCTAGTCTCCTGTATATTATACATGAGTTAGCAAAGTATACCGGTCCAGCATAATATGCTGGAGTTCGTACACAAATGCACCAGAACTCCCGTATATTATATGGGACCGGTCCCTGTTACAGCAAAATAATGGCTATTTTTCAATGACTTGGTAAACGTTGACTGTTTTTGATTGACCAGTGTGAAAACTGGCTATACCATGATATTTTGTCGTTAAAAACATTATTGTCCCTCAAATCCCTCAAAGTGTACAAAGTTAAAGAATGTGGAGGATACTTTGTAAACAACTAATTTTTTAAGAAATTATACAATACTCTAATACACCAAATCAAACTGTGAATAAGAAATAATCTCAGCATAATTAATCCACCATTACTAATATACCATATTCAACATTATTCCTATAGATCCTAGTATAAACACTAGATCAATTTTCATTGTTACTAATTCCGGAGTATGATTATGCGCTGTGTAGTTTCTACTACTTATGAATTATCCATGGGATATATTTGCAAACCCAAAGTGCCTTTCCATGACATAAAAGCAAAATGACCATGTTGTTTATCCTTGTCCACATATACATTTTCTTTTCGGGGGGTTAAGAACATAAACAATTAGTTATCACAAAATACTAAGATCAAAGTGAAGATCACAATAAACTTCCAATTGACGTGATTTGTGAGTTGACTTATAGAGGATCTTATCGAGGCTAACCTTGTGATTCCCCTCCGATTAGAAAGTGAGAATTGTTTGTTCAATATATATTCAATTAACTTCCTGTAATAAACAAGCTCAGAAATTGCCTGTACATATATCCAATCAACTTTATTGTAATAAGCTGAGTCATTATACCAAGAAAATCAGTTTTGGACCAAACCCGTACGATTTTCCACAAAAGATTTCACATTATCAATTGTTTTTATATAACTTTCTTTATTTTTAAACTAGTAATTTAAGACTTTTATTTGCAAATCCATCAATAGGAAGAAAAAAAAAACATAGGAATAACGTGGAGTAAAATATTAATCTACTATGCCTTTCAATTCCTGGTTTCCATGTGCGTCATGCCAAGTACTTATAACAATCAAGCTAAATACCATAGAAAAGATGCGAAACAACTTGTAGAGGCAATCCTTTAAGTTCATCATCTTATGACACTAATTTGTAAAAAGTCTCCCCAGGAAAAGAGAAAAAGGAAGAATTACACAATAGATCAATCCATAAGGAGATCTTGTAGTATTTTAGTCTAGTTATAAATTTGCAAATGTGTAGCCAAATATCAATAAACTCATATCCGATTTTTATTTCCGCTTCTCCAGATCTTCCGGCGTGAAAGATCCTTGAGTTTCCATTCTCCTTTTTTCCTCAAGTTTATACATACCTATCTCATCTACTAAAATGCAAAAACATACGCGAGAAACCTAAAGTCTCTTCTACTTCAATGCTAATCTTGTTAAATTTTAAATATAATTTTGTGAGAAATTTGGAGTCAGTATTGTTTGAACTTATTACAAATAGTCTAAGTAGGTTGTATACTGATCACGCCCAAAGTGTATCCTCTAAATAGGATTCTGCGGACGTTGCAAATAAAACCCAAGTATTACGCT
>MDKF010207864.1:0-15867 GCA_026770625.1 Nicotiana glauca
AATTTACAAGGATGAAACAAATTGACATGTATTTTCACGTTCATATAATAAAGTTTACAATGATTGCTCAGAAATGGAAAAGCGATAAATGAAGGTAACTAAAGAAAAAGAAACAAAAGAAACGGGTTAGTTTCAAAATAAATAAATTAAACAAAAGTGATAAAAGAAAGCAATAAAGTCACGTATAGAATGCAATGGTAAAAGCCTAAAGAAATCCCCAGCGGAGTCGCCATGCTGTCGACGCCCCCTTTTTTTCCTAAAAGCAGAATCAGGTGCACGACATTCCGGAAGACAACTCTATTCCCACTTTGGGAATTGGGTTTTAGATTTTGGAGAGTCGCCACCGAATGATTATATTGCATTAGGACACTTTAAGAAGAATTAAAGATGAAAACCAGAGTTAGGTAATGGCTTGAAATTATCCCGAGGGGAAGGTGTTAGGCACCCCTCAGGATCCACTAGTATGGTTCCCGGCTATGCTACAATTGTGACTTTAAATGCAAGCAAATAGGTAAACAAGCAAGTGTTGCAAATACGGGAAAACTGTTACAAATAAAGATTTAAAGATGCTGAAATTTAGAAGATCACAGTTTTCCAATTTAAGAAGAGATACGCAATAAGGGGAGAGATCAAATAATGATGCAAATAACTTAGGGAAATAAACAGAAATGGAAGTTTGAAAAAGGTTTTGGGCAACTTTTGAAAAGTCTGAAAATAACAAACTAATGAAGAGGGAGGGGGTCCTAGGTTCATACATTACATGGATCATTCGCACAACACCGATACATGATTGTACGCATAGTGTTATCATGTAATCATCATCTCCATGTCTACCCTTCCCACCCCCTTAAGGTATTAAAGCGCGGAACGGTATCGTTTACCTACTGCATGCTATTACCCGTCCCACACTATCAGTCCCGGGGTGTTAGGACTTCTAATCCTAAAAGGGAAGAAAGGGATGGGGCATTTATGGAGTTTTAAAGGATAAAATTCTAGTTGTGACATTCAAAACAAGTAACAAGTAAAAGGGGGAGAACAAGCAGTCAAACAAGGCTCAAATTAACCCCAGAAATCAAATAATCATTTAGTTTAGCATGCCTTAACAAATACTAGTTTGGTCTTAGATTAAATTTAAGCAACGAACAGACTGGTTCAACACATGTGTTTTAGGCAGAAAGTCTGCATTAGGCAACTTAGATACAGTTTTCAGGTATTATGGTAATTTAAGCAAGTGATTTTAAAAATACTGGTTTCAGAAAAGTAGTCCAAGGCAGAAGAATTTTGAAAAGAGAATATGGACTATAGTAAATTGAGAAATGAGTAAAAGAATCATCAGATTGTTCGAGTATAAAACACAGAAATGGTTGCGAAAGAGTTTCAGAGGCAGAAATATCTATAGAAAAAGTAAGCTGCAGAATCGTTTTAAAAGACAATTTCAGGGACTGAGTAAAACGTTTAGGCAGAATGTCTAGAAAGAAACCGTTTCAGAAAGAGATGCAGACTTGAAGAACTTAAAAGTATACTGTTTCAAAGGGTTTTATTAAAAGATTGGGGCTTTTGGAAACGTTACTGAATTAAGACGTTTAAGGACCAATTAACGGACTCTTATTGCTTAAAACGAATCAGTCGAGTTTGATGCAAAATCCTATAGGCATGTATTTTCGATTTCTTAAAGCCTGTTATTGAACTTATAAAAGATGATTGTGTTAATTAACCTTACCGTTTGCCTAATGCATATGCATTCCTTATAGGCATGATTTCTATATGCATTGATTACATGAACGTTAAGTCCTATAGGCAAGATCTCTAGTAATTTGCAATATGATTAAACATTAAACCTTATAGGCAGAATTTCTTGATGACTTGCAGCATAATTAAACGTTAAACCCTATAGGCGTGGTATCTATGATGACTTTGAATCAGAAATATTGGACAATCCTATAGGCAGATTTCTAGTAAGAAAATTAAAGTCCTAAAGTCATGATATCTACCCTTTATTGATGCAAGAAACTAAAAAACCCTCCCATGCCCTTTTACTATATTGCCCAAGTTTCATACAAAATTATTACAAACTCAATAATTCAAACTGGAAATTAAAGATACATCAAAAGCTAATAGCTGGATCCAAGCAGCCTAATTCAATCTTGATGTCCAATAACATGTGTTTAACCAACTTCGGGATCCAGATTTCCAAAGCTTTCTCTTTATCAAGGGTGTTTCAAAGTTCCAAGGAATTTCAGGAATTCCCGGCATTGCTTACACCCAAGATACCCATTTAGAATTAGAATAGTGCAGTACGGAATAGCCAGCCCTCAGGCATCCAAGTTCAGAGGGAACTCCAGGGTCCCAAAGCATGGCTTGCAAGAGAGGGGCAGAACTTAGAACTAGGAATAAGTGCAAAGTGATTGGGGAACCATAACAAATGGTGGACATACCCAGCCATAGGTGCAGAGTGGCACACCCCTGACCATTTATTTGGTCAAACAAGTTAGGAGCAGACCCTTGAGGGTCAGACCTGAGTCTGAATGATGATTAGGACACCACCAGACCCAAGTCAGGCTCAACACATAAAGGGGAAGAGGGAAGTGGGAATTGATTTGAGTTAAGGGGTGCAGAGAACCTTGTTCAAAGTCATAGACAGCAATGTCAAAGTGCTGCTATAGCTGGAACTACACTCACATACAAATGGATAGAAGGGAATGGGAATTCTTGTAAGCACATTAATGGCAGGAACATAAGAAAGGAAAGCATAACAAACTAAGAAATAAACACATGGTTAAGGAAAGCATAACAAACTAAGCAGTAAACACGCAGTGAAGGGGGCATTATTTAACTAAGAACATACCAGTTGCTAAGTAAAAAATGCAGAACAGCAGAGTAAGCAAGCAGCACGAAATCAGCAGGAGTAGACTTAAGTTTGCAGCAGAACACTTGAGAGTTCATGAGACCTCAAGAATATTTCAGAAGGTAAAAGGGAGAAGAGGAGAGTAGAAAGCAGAGTGCTCGATACTATAAAGGAGAAGCAGTTTAATCGAGAGAAAACTCAGTATTCCAATGTGTGAAAGCCGGTTTGTGCAGAAAAGCTGTCTCGAAAGTGTAAAAGGGTAGCCCATTTTATAGCGCAGAAAACAGGTAAGAAGAAGGTAAGAAAATAATTTGAGAATCAATCACAGGCTGTTTCCCTGTGGTTAAGGGATTAATTTCAAACGGGCATGATAAATAAGGAAAGGGTTTTGACTTAAAATCTTTTCCAAGGCAATATAACAGGGGCAAATACATAGAGCATTATTTAAGGAAATAGCTTAGTAGCACACGGTTTGGACAAAAATAAGGAAAGGAAATCAATCACAGCCGGTAAAAATCAAAGTTTGAGTCTTGGTACGAATGAATCTAACAAAGAAAGGTGAAGAGGAACTTGGTTAAAGGAAAAAATCATCAACACTCAATCAGACCCCTTTAAAAAGGGACTCGGAATCAATCACATGCCTTTTGAAAGAGGAGAATGTCATATAAAAAGCATGCAGATACAAGAGACAGTTGTTGTGAAACTAGCAAGAAATCAGAGTAACCAAGAGGGTTAGGTTCACAAACTCGGAATGAGTCTGAAAGAGAATCAGGGTTATGAGTGGAACCCTAGTCCAAACACAAGGTCAAGCTTGTCAAAACCCCCAAATACTAGGGTTTCTGACTTGAATTGGATGCATTGATGAGAAAACAACAAATAGAATAGACTCAGTAGTCTCTTTCTTAAACAAACAACAAGTTTGAAACGTAGGGAATACATTCAGGCAAAACTTGTCACTCAAACAAATTTATAAGCGAAAGAGCGATACAGGTTTAGGAAAACAGTAGATAGAGCATGCTTAGGAAGAACTTAGTAAAAATCTGATAAAGCAAGCAAACATAACGAACCCAGTAGGAGATACATACAATAAAAATCACATAGCAGAGATAATCATGAGAGCTTAGGCTAAAGGCATAGGACAGATGCAAGCATAGAAGGATCATGCTTAATAGAAAGAAAAAGCGAAAGATCAAATACGTGCGTAGTAGAGAAGAAACATACAAGATAAACACAGATGAAACACACATAAAGAAAAGAGAAGAAAGAATCAAAAAGTTTTTCCAGAAACCCTAGTTTGAAAATTAAATGATTTTAAAAGAAAAAAAATTGGGGAAAACCCTTGAAATATCGAATATAGCACAGATATAGCATAGATCTAAGAGAAAACAAATAGAAAAACCTCGAATAGCTTTAGGTTTCTCTGAAACCCTAGAAATGAGAAGGCTTGAAAAGGGTCTGGTCTCGAACAGATCTGAGCTATAGCTAGGCTCTTAAAGCTCGAACACTTCAGAACACGGTCGGAGAGTCCATAGAACCATAGATCTGTGGAGGATCTGCTCGAACACCATCGAGGTCGGACCTCGAAATCTCGAACAATCAAGGCTTGGGGGAAGGAAGGTGAGCACAGGCCGTCCATGGCCTGAGAAGCCATGGACTCCGGTGAGATTGATCGGAGAAGACGAGGGAGGCGATTAAGGTTTCGAGTGCTAGGGAGAATTTGAGAGAAGGAGAGATTTTGGGGGCGGCTATCTGAGAGAAATGAGGGTTAGGGTTAGGTAGTTTGGGATTAAAAAGGAAAGGGTCATTTGTGGCCATTGATCAAAAGGATCAACGGCCTGGATTTAAAAGAATCCCGGGTGTGTTTAGTTTAATGGGTCAGGGGTTGGGTAAATGGGTTAAATTGGGTTAGGGAATTGGGCTCAGGTTTGGGGCTGAGATTGGGCTCAATTCCGGTTAAAATTGAAATGCATAAAGGGCTAGCTTTTAAATAGCCACTTTACCCTTGTTTAATTTATAAAAATAGCAAAATAATTTCTGGAAGTAAATCAAATGTACTAAAATGATTAATAATACATAATTATCGAATTAAAAAATATAGGAGTCAATTTTATAAATAAAATTATAATTAAATCTTAAAAGGGGCTAATATTGCAATTATGTGCAATTTAGTTTTTAAAAATACTAAGTGAATTTGTAAAAATGTACAAAAAATCATGTTAGTCATATTTTGGTGTAAATATAAGAATAATAATAAGCTATTTGCCAAAATAATAGTTTTGGGAATAATTATTGGATTTTATGGTATAAAAATAGGTAATAAATTGGTTTAAAATCATTAAAAATTTGGTAAAGTACCAAAACTCTTGGGTGTGCTCATATATGCATACATATGTTATTTTGAAAGTATTTTGGGTATATAAAATACTCAGGGAAAAATTGGGTATCAACAGCAGGGACACTTGTTTAGGGTATTTAATTTCCTCAATTGCTCTACTGTTTCATAATCAGGCATCTTCATTTTCTGGAAGAAGGCCTCCGCTTCTTCGGCACTCACTAGCTTCTTGGACGGAAAGCGCTTTCGTGTGGCACTATTTACCTTCTGTACATTTGAATATTTTTCAACAGAGACTTTTCCTGGAAGTTCTCCCGAAATTTCCTTGCCCTTGTATGTAACCACTGTTTGCTAGTAGTTCCATGGCACTGCAGAGGGGTTTGTCATTGGCTTCTATGGTACGCGTCCAATAACCACTGGCTCACTCAGCCGAGGTGGTTTAATTGTCCTCCGTACCACATAAGCTCCTTTCGGCACAGACATTTGTGTCCCCTTTTTCACTTCAAACTTCTTCGGAGCACTCACAACCAGTGGTTTCTCTTGGCGACCTCGAGGAACATAAAGAACCCTGTTTTTAGGAGGCACTGTCTTTGCTTTTGTTTTAATTTTCTTCTCAGGCTCAGTTTTGACAATTTTATTCTTCTTCTCCCTTTTTTCCTGCTTCGGGGCTGCCTTGGGCTTCCTTTCTGCATCGGCGATAGCAATTATGGCTTTCAGGGCTGGATCAAATTCCCTGTCTTCACAAATCATCCCGATTACTGGCCCATTGTTGTGAGTGGGCAATAGATTATTGGTCACATTTGGAGCTTCTTCATCCCTCAACACTATTTTTCCTTGTTCTATCAAATCTTCCACAGCTTTCTTCAATGTCCAGCAGTTGTCAGTACTATGGTCCTCAGCTCCTGAGTGATAGGCACATCGGACACCCTGTTGATAGGATGGTGACTCTGGGTTCTACCTGTTTTAGGGGATAGGTTGCAGCAGATTCATCTGGACGAGCTTCGGGAATAGACTGGAGTAGGGTTCACCAACCGGTGTAAAGTTTGGTCGTCTGGGTGGTTTGGACGAAAGTTATTTTGTGGTGGTCGGGGATTATAGTGGTTCTGGTAAGGAGGCTGGTTTCTTTGGACTGGAGGTGGATTTCAGTTAGCTTGTGGTTGCGGTCGGACGAAAGGTTGAGCATTCATGACTGCATAAGGTGGGGGAGCATAAGCCATATCAGTGCGAGGATAGTATTATTGAGGGGTTCTTTCAGAGAACACAGGTCGAGGAGCCTGATACCTTCTTCCTCCCGATGTTGCCATCACTGTTTCTTCTTTTTTTTGGCCTTTGGCCATTCCTCCAGACCCACCTTGGATGGCTTGGGAGGTTGCTCTTATGGCCGACTGGCTCAAGATTCTGCCCATTTTTAAACCATTTTCTACCATTTCCCCGATTTTAATCGCCTCTGTGAAAGGCTTGCCCATGGCTGACATCATATTCTGAAAGTAGTCTGCTTCCTGGGATTGAAGGAAACCAATGACCATCTCTACCTCATCCATTGGAGGCTTCACTCTTAACGCCTGTTTGCGCCACTTAATTGCATATTCTCGAAAACTTTCTAAGGGTTTCTTCTTTAGATTCGCCAAGGAGTTCCTGTCCGGCGCAATGTCTATGTTATACTGAAATTGTCGAACAAAGTCTCTGGCAAGATCATCCCAGATATGCCAACGTGAGACGTCTTGATCCATATACCATTCAGAGGCAATGCCGGTTAAACTTTCCCCGAAATACGCCATCAGCAATTCTTCTTCGCCACCAGCCCTCCGTAACTGATTGTAATACTTCTTTAAATGAGCAATGGGGTCACCATGCCCGTCATACTTTTCAAATTTTGGTGTTTTGAATCCTGAGGGCAAGTGCACGTGCAGGAACATACACAGGTCTGTATAGGAGACACTCTTTTGCCCGCTCAAGCCTTGCATATTTTTTAAGCTCTATTCAAGGCTTCGCATTCTCTTTTCCATCTCATCCTGCTCTGGGGATTTGGGGGTTTTTTTCCTGCCCTGGTGTAAGCTCGTATGGTGGTGGCTGAGAGTAGATGTATTGAGGATAATGAGGGGGGTCAGCCTGAAAGACGGGATTTTGGAATGTGAAGACCGAGGGGTCGAAAGCATACTTCGGTAGTGATGGTTGTGTGGTTGCGGAGCTTGGTGGAGCCGTGAAGATGTTGGGAGAAGGTCCAAACGGGAACACCTGGGGGCGAACCTCAGAAGGTGTTCCTAGGAAATGAGCAGTTATAGTAGGTTGCCCCAAAGGAGTGTTTGGGTGGCTGATGGGGACAGTGGTAACACCTCCAGATCTAGGGAATAACTCCGGGAATACGGGGATAGTGCTTGGAGGTTCCTTTTCATTGTTCTAAGCATCCCACATTTCCATCAATCACAGGCACAATATCTGATTTTCTTCAGCTGTAAGGGACTCAGAGGCCGGGACCCCCGAGATGGGGCTGTCTTCGGGTATAGGAATTGCAGGCAGAGTCATTTCAGACGAAATCTCTTTACTTCCTTTTGATCTGGTGAAATATCGATGTGAGGCCAGCTTACCACAAACCAACCACTGTTTCTAGAAAGCTCAGCTGGAATTGACAGCAACACCGGTTAGTTTGAAACACATAACAGATAGGTAAACGCACATTGGAATGTGATGCACCTACACAGTTAAATGAATATCTACATGTTTTCTACAGTTGCATGCGTCATCCCGGCTTTTCTCTTGTTCCCTTCGCCTTTCTTTCTCTTTTTGTTTTGTTTTCTCTCATTTTCTTTTCGCTCTTCTCTCTTTATTTTCTTTTTCTTTGGCCATGGCTTTTCACTCAATGCCTTATTTTCTTCCTTTGTGTTTCTTTTCTCTCTTGTTTTTCCTTTTATTTATTTCCCTCGTATTTCTCTTTTTCTCCTTTTCTTAGGATTACGGTCGAATCTTATGTAGATTGCCTATGTATCATGGCATCGCATGAATCAGACCAGGCGTAGTTCTTGCAAATAAGTGCAAAAATAAAGAAACAATTTTTGGAAATTTTCAATTTTTCATTAATAACAACTGCGATTTCAAAAGCTGCTAGACTATTTGATTTTTCTTTTCTTGAAAAAAGGAAATTACAAAAACAGACTCAAAAGCAAAAATACAGACTCGATTACTAAGAATACATCAAAGCTTCAAATCCTGGGGCCTGCGGGGCATCATTCGGCATCGCCGCGGGCATGCGTGCAAGTTCCCTTCATAACTGATCTAAATTATTCATGACCTGGCGAACAAATATCATCACTGAGGCAAAAAACGTGGTGTGACTCATCCGTTCACCGGCCTGACACTTCATGATAATATAGTTGGCAATGCTTCTGATCCTTTCCCTTATTCGGCCCTTTTCTTGGAAGAGTCGACTTATTTGTTGGGTACGAGCCTCTAGCACCTGAGAGTCCTGGAAATGAAGGTCTTGTAGCAATTTTATTTCCTTTTCCATCTCGGCAATTAACCCATTGCAATGGTCCCTCTCGGCCTGAAATATTTTGTCTCGTCGGGCTACCTTTTCTTCCAGGGTATTCATTTTTCTCTTCATGTTGGCAATGGTTCCCTCATAGTTTCTCTTCATTTGTTGCAAAAATTTGGCTCTTTCCTCAGTCTTCTTGGCCCATTGTGCCCGAAGTCTTGCCATGTTCCCCTCGGATTTTTCTAATTCTTCCTGGCAATCCAAGACTTGTTTCTTTAACCCTTTAATCAACCTTTCATCAGACAGACTTCTTTCTTAGTTCCTGGCATCTATTTTCATTTGTTGAATTTGGGCTTTGAGAGCTTCATTCTCCTGGGCCAATTTCTTTTTATCACCTTCGCCAGCTGCAGCCTATACACTCTTTTCGAATTGGAGATCTTGGACTTGTTGCTCCAACTTTCCTATTCGGGCTCGGTATTCTCTTTCCTTGGCTTGCCAATCCCATTGAACCTAGGCCCCATCGATGAATTGTTGTACGTGTGGCCTTTTAGTGGGTCTCTCAGGGATTTGAAATCTTTTGCCAAACCACATCAAATATTTAGGATCTACCTCGCCTCTAGTTTGGTCCTGACCTATGGTCTTAGGCTCTAGGTACCGGCACTCATTCCATATCTTTCGGATTCTGCCTTCAGGGAATGCAGCTTTCGGGCCTAACTCAATGACTTGCCCACTCAGGTCTTCATCATTGTGCACTGTCTGGAATCTTCCAAGTTGTTGCAAAACTCGGTAAGGAGCATAAGGCTGTATGCTTCGAATACCCATCAAAAGAATATAAGAGACCTCTACTAACGTGTATACAGCTTCAGTGGCAGGAAGCCATCCATAAGCCCATTCAACTTTATCTGCGGTCAGGGATCTTAAGCTTGACGACCAGGCCTCAGTACCCTTAGGGAACTCAATACCTGTTACTCGGGTCCCGAATTCTGCAATACAACTCAGCCCGGTTAAACCGTAGTTCATATACCCTGTACGGTGATAAAGGTGCTCGTGTATCTACAAGTGTAATAGCAGATTGCAACCTTGAAAGAATTTCACACCTTCTCCACATTTGGTCAAAGCTCGGTACATTTCTTCTATAATCAAGGGAACCACTGTGCTAGTAGGTTTCTTAATGGAAACATCCAGCATTCCTACCAGGCTGTGGTCTATGTGACCGTCTTCTCTTGGACAGACCACAACTCCCAGGAAGGCTACCATGAAGGCTAATCCCCGTCGGGCTTCCCGTTTGTCTTTATTCCCGGCATGTGTCGAATCGGTGTTGGGCTCCTCGAAACCTTTTGGGTTACCATACCGGTGATATAAGAAATGCAATGTACAACACCCTTATGCTAGATGCGGGTCTTGAATATCCCGAGTGATACTCAACAAATCCAAGAACCTATGAAGGGTTACCGGTCATGGGGCCAATGAGTATCTACTTTGGAGGTTCCCGTTGAGACCCACGTATCCCGCAATCTCTTCTAGCATAGGTGTGAGTTCAAAATCTGAAAACTGGAATACATTACGGGTCGGGTCCCAAAATGGTATTAGTGCCTCAATAATGTCCTTCCTCGGTTTGGTGTTTAATAAATCAACGAGACCGCCCAAAATCTTGACCATAGTATCTCTGCTTCCTTTTCCCAAATCATGCCACCACATATGGAGTTTCAAGGGGATCTCGCTCAGGATTGAGAAGGTTTCGATGTTACTTGAATTCATCATGCACATTTATTTAAAAGTGGATTTTAATGATTTATTTTAAAAAAATGGCTATTTTGCAAAAAATCTTTATTTATAAAATAAGGACTTGGTTTTGCAAATACGTCCTTTCAGCACTTCTGGGAGGAAGATTTTAATGTTGTGCCCGCAAACCATTTAAAATGACTCAGGATGGCTGTTCTTGCAAAAATGGCCTTCCGGCGTCCTTTTAGGGACATTCGGCTTATTTTAAACAAAAATGGCATCACCCGACTTATTTATGACAAAAAATTAAAATTTTGACATTTTTTTCGCTATTTTTGCAAAAGGGAGGTTGGACCCGATGAGGGTTGCCTACGTATCTCACATCCGGTGAGAATCAAACCAGTGTATTTCAGGCAGACTTGCCGAAAATCAAAACTATTTTGAACAACAATTTTCTTTCTATTTTTTCACATATTTTTCTCTTTTTTTTTGTGTTTTCCTTCATTTTTCAAAAATCCGACAGCATTTCGGCACTATTTGGGCATTGGGTTTTTTTCCAAAACAAATGGTCACCCTCACTTAGTCCTAACACTGCTTATTTTCTCAATTTTCCCGACACTGCTTATTTTCTCAATTTTCACTCATTTAGACAAGCCGGTCAACATGCAAAGCCCAGCAAATAAATGCGCAAGTAGCACGTAAGATGCATCAGGATGATCAATTCATTTCAGGTCACCTGTCCTAGACGGACCCAACCCCTGTGTTGATTCCCCTAAATCAAATGCACATGATGCAAACAAATGTCCTACTAGGGATCCGGCATGATTTTTTGTTCTTCTTGGTTTAAACCCTAGTTTTATTGGTCTAGACCTGGCTAACCAGAGCGGACAACTGTAGCCGAGGAGGAGGCAGCGTACCGAGGATACAGAAGCTCCGTCGGCTTAGCAACTTATCCAACCTCGTTCTAAATTGGGAAAGACTCTAAATAGAAGAGAAGCTACACGAAGTGCACCCTTCTCCATGATGTAGAAGACTCAGAGAGAGGAAGGGATTCGCGACAGTTTATATACATTTCAACAAATATCAAAGCGGTAAAATATTTAGCACATATAGCATGGGACATGTAGAAAAATCAGATAAATCCAAATATAATAATTATACTAAGCTCGAATTCTTGAACCCTGAACCGAAATTCTAGGTTCGTGTCCCCGGCAGAGTCTCCAGAGCTATCACACCTCCTTTTTTACACACCTACCCCGAAGGATAAATGTATAAGGGAGTTTTTTCAATTTAAGTGACATTATTCGAAATGGGATTATTTATTTGATTTTTAGAGTTGCCACTTGGGAAAGGATTGGCTTTTGGTGTCCCAAGTCACCGGTTTAGCTTGAATCCCAAATCGCGGAAAACTTCGACTTCCCACTTGGAGTCTGCGAACCAGAAATTCTGAATAAGGAATTCTGTTGACCCGAGGGAAGGTGTTAGGCACCCTCGGATCCCATGGTTCTAGCACGGTCGCTTAAATTATTATAAATGGATAAAATCAGATTTTTATACATGTTCAAACCTATAGTGCAATTTTAGAATTATTTTACCGCTTTTAGTTAAAAAAATTAAAGAAAGTGAACGTCGTTTAAAAACGTATTTTTGGATCACGTCACATGAAATGCACCCGGATCCTAGACATATTCTTATTCAATGTTTTGGGATTTGGATTTGGGTTGCATGAAATGCACACCGTATTTAAGAAGGTAAAATTATTAAAACACACCGGAAGCGACTAACGAGTTATTATCTTTGTGGGAGGCCGTGAAATTCGCTAAACGGCACCCCCCGAATTCTAAGAATTTTAATATAAGAATTTAATAAGGGCCCCACAATTTATGCATTTTCGTTTGGCGAGGCTCATCTCATCTATTTTAAAGGCTGCCCTAAAAGAGGCTATTATTTTCTAGCATGGATTGTCTCTGGAAAAGAAACCTAATTAATTAGTTTTATCAATTACCATTATTAAAAAGTAAACAAGGAATCCTGGCTTTAAGTTCAAGCCCACACTTGAACAAAAGGAAAGCCTTTTAATTCAAGTATGCTACTTAACTAGAAAGCCCAAAACCTATGTTACCAAAATTAATCCTAATGATCTTAACACGATTTTGAGACTTAAGTATTCTTAGGCTTCCAAATTAATCCAAGAGAGGGAACATAAACAGTTAGCTTCAAGGAAAATGCCTCCAAGTGACTAATAACTTCAGCAAGTGATTGAAGGTTTCCAGCAAATTGGGCCTTAACGGATTTAGGATCAACCTTTGTTTGTACAACTGTTGCCACGTCTATCCTTTTAGAAGAGTCCATATCTAGTGCAAATTTATTTGGATCTCAAATTATTGAGTTTTCATGCACATTTGGCCTGGTTAATTGTTTCGAGTACCATATGCATTCTATTCAGCTTATTCACAATTGCTAGAGCTTGTAAACTTATTTACTGGTTCTAAGCCACTGATTTTGAGAGAAAATCAACATATTTAAAACTCCTTTGGATTTCTATTTGTACGACAAGCAGAAGGATAACAAACTAGAATATTAACACATTTAAACTACAAATTTCTTGATTTTACAGTGATAGGGTAATATATGCTATTTTTACATCTGATTTCAACACATTACTCTAATCCTGTATTAACATAATAATGACTACCAAATCACATACTAAGAATGATGCTCCTACTAACTTCTTGTAACACCTTGATTACCCAATTACATCATAGAGGCATGTTTACGACTTCAACACCAATTTCATACTCACACAGTCTTCAACTAGAGAATAATCAAACTAAAGCTAATATTATATGACAATCATCCGCCAAAGTCTCAAACAGTCCAAAGCAGTCTAGTTTAATTACAAGCAAATATCGATTGAATGAATATCACCACTATTGTTAAAGCCAATAACATCTGTGTATACAATTTCAATATGAAAATCTAAGCATTCTTCATCATTTAACTTTAGAACTGTTCATACATATGGATTCGCATTTCCAGATCACTTGAGTTAGGGGAAATACCTGGAATTGTGATGAAACAAAGAGAAGAAGAAGGTCAGTAGCAGTTCGAGTAAGAACAAGCTCAACCAGTAAATCACAGCAGCAAGGAATCAATTGGACTTAATTGTAAACCAAGAAAACACTGTCAAACAACCCAGGACTGACTTCAAACAATAGACCACCCAAAACAGCCTTGAATGAACTCAACACGACTCGAAATTGAATCCAGAAAACACCTCTGAAACTTCAGCTACTGGAAATCGAGCTAGGAGATGAAAAACAGCAACTAAAGCTCAAAATTATCCTAGTAATTGCAATATGACAGGTTTTTTTTTTGTTGGTTTTTCTTTTTGTTTTTGGTTTTTTGAAGAAGCTAGATCTAAGATGAGAATTTTTGAACTATAGGACTTCAGATTTGACTATTCGAATTTAAAATTCAAATTTCTGATCTTAAAAACTTGCAGAAAATATGTATTAGGGGACATTTAGGAGCTGGAATTCTTTCGGAATTTTCAGATGTCTGAAACTTATGAACTAAGGCACTAGGCATGCCTTTTATAGGCAGGAAAGGGGCAGGAAGAATCTGGAATTTCTTCACTCATTTTTCCCCCTTTTTATTTTTAGAATTTACTCATTAGTCCCTAAATTTTGAGCTTGTTTCCCAAGTTACTGCATTAAGAATGCTGAAACTTACACTAAGACCCTCTTCTAGAAGGATCTAGGGTATTCTAGCTTTGTTTTCTATTTATGGAATACCTATGCTACTCTTACTTTTATTCTTAAATTACTGAGCCTAACAAACCACCCATTTTAAGTGCCCAAAATACCCTCTGAATACCCCTGAAATTACTAACACTAGTTGAACTAAACCGAACACATTTACTCTAATTGACTAAGGGGTTAAAAATGAACAGTTGTAACCAAAACCATTTCAAACCCTAAGATTGAATTATTGAATCCAATTAATACTAAATAGGACTGGAAATTAATCCTAATTCACAATACTATCCCATTATCAATTAAACTAAACTAACAATCAAACATTAGACAAAACTAAACGATTAAAAACAAACGAACTAACACAGAATCCTCCATCAATAATAAAAAAAATATAATCATTAACAATAAAATAATAAAAAATAAAAACGAATAAAATCATGAATAACACTAAACAGATCAATAACCATGAATAAAAATCCTAGATGAAACAGGAATCAAACATAAATAAGACTGAACAAAGTTAAACAGAAATAGAAATCAAAACAGGAAACAAATAGAACTTAAACAAAAAACAATCAAGATAATGTAAAAAGGAAGCCAGAATAATCAAAACAAACAAAACTAAAAAAAAAGAGAAACTCACTGTTGTTTTTCTTTTGGTCTTCATTTTGAT
This sequence comes from Nicotiana glauca, assembly GCA_026770625.1. Lineage (NCBI taxonomy): Eukaryota > Viridiplantae > Streptophyta > Magnoliopsida > Solanales > Solanaceae > Nicotiana > Nicotiana glauca. The sequence goes on from MDKF010207864.1 coordinate 14,803, forward strand.
TGATTTTTTCAAAATTGAATTTTTAATTAATGTTACATGTTTATAAAACATATAACATTAATTAAAAAATCACTCGAGTTCTTGAAAGCCCAAAACAGTTTGAAATTAAACAAAGGCCAATACACAATTTGAAAAGGCATCAACTGTAGCAAAGCAATATGATGCAGATCAAGCCACATTTTGTGAAGGAATTGAGAGTAATGTTGCAATTACAGCAGCTGTTATAGCTCCAGTTATACCTATAGAGGAGGCTTTAAAATTGGCAAGGGAACTCCCAAACCTTCAAGAGATGTCCCTGCTTTTACTGTGTTTGCAAGGATGCATCTAGCTACTGCTGGTGCTTTAAAAACTACTACTGATCGAGCGGGTTTTAATGCACAGGCTGGAATTGAAAGAATAGATAGGGCAACTGGTGGTCAAAATAATGTAAGCAATGATAGGGTAAATGTTGGAACTGTTTCTTTAGGTGGCAAATCTGGTTTTGAGGCCAATATTTATCTAAAGCCAACTGAAGGTGAACAACAAAAAATTATAAGACAAGGCTCTGATGGAGAAGTTGTTGCCCAAACTTTTGGGATTGAAAAAGTTGTGAATACGAGCAAGCTGGTGGAAAATAGAACTGGGGAGACAATTGAGGATGTTAAGGTTAATGAAAGAAACACAAAGGAGGGGGTTTGGAAGGTGGTAACATCTAGAAAATCTCCTACAAAGAACAGGGGTTCACCCAAAAGTCAGAACCAAACAGTTCGACTACAGGACAATAACATTGATGCCAGCGCAAATAGCTTTAAATTTCTTGATTTTGCTGGGATTATGGAAGTCGATACAATAGGTTTGAAGGATAATGAGATGTCCAAACAATTAATTCCAATGGCCAGTAATAAAAGAGGAAGGCAAGACAGTTATGATTTCGAAAAAAATGTGGACGTTCGACGAAATGACTCAACGAGCAAATTGGAAATGAAATTAACGGGCAACCAAGCTCATATTTGTAACGACCCGACCCGTCGTCACGTGAGTTACCACCTTGTTTCCCCCTTATTGTATCGCTTTATGTTTCATCAT
>MU748694.1:9441-50538 GCA_026770625.1 Nicotiana glauca
TTAGTGGGGTACCCGAGGTTGGTGGTGTTGAACGAACGTGGAAGGCTGAAGTGTGGGAAGACCGTTTTGTGAGTCAAGTGGCATTCCACAAATTCCGAGAAATGTGGGCCAAAAGACATCTCATCCCCGAGAGGTGTATCATAACCAAGGACCTATGCCACTCCTACCCAAAGTCCATGAGCAATTTCAAATGAGAAGCGGGTGGGACCATTTCACTGACGGGTTGGTAGATGCAAACGAGCACATGGTCAAAGAGTTCTACACAAATGTTGCCTACACCAAAAAGAACTCTATTGTGACCAAAGTGAGAAATAAGGATGTGGTATTTTCGGGAAAAGCATTCAACGACTATTTGGGTTTCAAGGATGAAGACGAGAGCCAATACTTGGAGAAGTTGGCACTGAAAGAGGAGGTTCGCCCATGGTTAGCTGAGTTCTTAGCGCATCCAGGTGTTGTTCCGGATTGGATACAAGCTGGAGTGAAAATCCTTAGGAAGAATATGAATTTCGAGGTGAGAGGGTGGCTCACCTTTGTGTGCAATAGGTTGGATCCCACTTCTCATGACCAGTCCGCCCCCCTTCCCCAGGCTGTGCTCATTGCTTCCATTATGGCAGGATTCCCTATCAATGTGGGGAATGTTATGTACAGGGCAATCACTGCTATGGGGATTGACAGCTCATGGAACTATCCTTACCCAAACACTCTGACCTTGTATTTTTCGGACTTGAAGGTGAAGAAAATGCATTATGATGTGAAAGTGCGCCCAATAGCTTCCTTCTCCTAGTTCAGTATTCAGGATCCAGATAACCCGAAGGGGGCAAGAAAATCAAGTCATCTACCTCTGCCCCGACTGGCCAGTCTGAGGAGCCGGTTGAGGTTGAGCCTTCTACAGTGTTTCCCTCCACTCCAGCTATATCTATCCCAGTTGATAGGCCCTCCTCTTCTATAGGCCCTAGTTCTTCAGCTGCCCCTACAGTCCCTGTTTCCCGGACAAACCCATTGACAGCCCAACAACTATCTATGACATTGGCCAGTTTGAACAACTGGATGTCCGTAGCGACATCCAAGTTGTCCACATTAGCTACTTCAGTTGAGGCCCAGTCTACACTGGCAACTGTCCAGGTTCCTCCGTCTATTGAGGAAACACTGCAGACACTCCTATCCAACCACAAGAAGATAATTGAGACTCAGACTGCCTTGACTGAGGCAATTGGGACTCACAGCACAGCTTTGGAGAAGTTGGCCCGGGAGCACAAGAAAATGAGGAAGTCCAGGGCATCAAAGGAGTCGGTAAAGGTACTACGAGCATAGGTGGACAAGCTAATGTCAGATCGGATGCCGTTAGACTTGTTATTTTTGACCCAACCCCTCCAGTACCTGAGCCACAGCAGGAGCGGGCACCCAAATCGCTGAAGAAGAAGAGGAAGTTGCCCAGCACTGAGGGAGTCGTGATTGAGTTGGCTGAGCTTCAGGGTACTCCCTCCAGTGATGTGCCAGATGTTCCACTGGTCCAGCAGCAGGATCATATACCAGCTTCAGAGCAGCAGGTCGGAGACCAGTCTGAGGTCCTGGGTACTACAGAGGAGCAGGGGACGACCGGAGACCCCATGCAGACAGATCAGGCTTGAGGAGCCACTCTATATCCTTTAACCCTGTTTTTGAGCTTATTTTGGTAGTTGGCATTGGGGACAATGCCAACTTTTATTCGTGGGGGTGTGCCCTACCATTTTGATTCTGATACACTAGATGAATGTATATATTTATTTCATTTCTAGTCTATGTTTTGGATTCTTTTGGATTCGTAAATAGTTGGCCTGTATATAACCTTTAACTTTGGCTACTTTTAGACTCTTATGTATATATTCATCCCGTTGTATATTCTACTCCCCATTGTACATATTCATTTTATTTTTCTATTTTCGTTCAAATTTTTCATTTTTAGCTTTGTAGTGAGGCTCGTAGCCCTTTGTTTTGGTTTTGGTGTTTTAAATAAGCCCTTGGTTTTCTTAATGCCACGGTTCTTTCCAAGGGTAGATTGTTGTGCGAACCAGGTGGCTCTTCCTAATGATAGATGTCATGACAACCTTCTTAAGGGTTTGAGTCCATTTTTGATTTTTCTTCTTTTGATTTTCAATATTTCGTAGTTAAGGGGACCTCAGGCAAGCTTCACTTGGGCCTAACATATTTGCCTTTGATCCCATGGTCAAAGACATAATGTTGTGTTTAGGATGGTGNTGAATGTTTGTTGAGGTGAAATCCTAGGTAAAATTTGGCTTGAGAAGTGATTGTAGGCCCTCCTTGATCCGAAATGCTATGATTGAACAATTCCATGACCTACCAATGAAATGATCCCTAGCTAACCCCTTTGAGCCTTAAACTTTCTTCTTTCAAGAACAAAAGCTACAAGCTTATACCCGTTTTTAATGATACCCTCTCTTGGCACCCAAATCTTCCCGTGAGTAGGAAGGAGACAAGATAGAAAACAATGTGGTAAAAGGTACAAAAGCAAAAGAAAAGGAAGGCAATGAAAAAGGAAGAAAAGACATGACAAAAAGAAAGACCAAAAATTTGAATAAGGTCAAAAAAGGGATTCAAAGAAAACAAAAGTGAAAAAGGTTGTGAAAAAAAAAAGTAGAAAAAGGAGAAATGTATTGAATTACATAAAAAAGATTGGCAGTGTGCCTCTCTAACCCCTTGAAAAGGAAGTGAATACTCAAATGAGTCAAGAAAGTGTGCCAAAACGAATCAAATTAAGTGCTTGAGGGAAGATTGAACCCACTTGAACAAATCATATCCTACCCTCACCCAAAAGCCTTTACAACGACTCCACAAAAAGCCCTATATGATCTTGAGTTGAATGGAACCTACATTAGTGTATACTTACATAAGGGGCAAGCATATGGTACCTAGAGCCGGACTTATGACCTTCTTTATGAGAGAAATGAGCGAAAATTCCATCAACCTCGGTTTGTGTGTCATTACTCTAAAAGGTGAGGTTTGCTTAGGGAGAGTTGAGGATGTGTGAGTTTGGGTTCCACAATGACCAAGGTATTTGAGAAAAGATCCTTGATGAAATAAGTCAACCCTTGATGCTCTAGTGTCACATTTGATCCATAGCTCTTAAAAGCTTAAAATGTGTTAATGATGCATTCGTATTGAGGGCAATTGTTAGTCCTAATTGATGCGTGATGAGGTTACTTTAGGATAAGCTGGAATCGCTTGGATGTTTCCCTCTTAGGGGTGGGTCTTATTTTATTTGCTTGAGGACAAGCAAAGGTTTAAGTTTGGGGGAGTTGATAACTGTGATTTTAACACGTTTTATGCCCATACTTGCCTACGCTTTATGTATGAATTGCCATGAAATATGCCATAAAATAGACCCAGAATGCTTACAAGTTGCGCTTGATTGCAGGTTTGAGCGACAAGATGACAAACGTCAAAAATCGGCTCTAAACGCAGTGAAACCTGCTCAAGTGTCAAAGAACATTAAAGTAAGGACATTCAGAACTTGGTGCGGACCGCACCATCATGACATGCGGTCGCACCAAAGAGATTCAAAAAGTTGCCTTTTATCAATCACAAGCGGCGCGGCCGTGGTCAAACTCACGCGGTCCGCGCCCAATCAATGCGGCCGCACTACTGGTTCACGTGGACCGTACCACAAGAGTTCAGAGATCATCACAAGTCATTCATGCGGCCGCACTACAAGTTCATGCGGTCCGCGCCAGTCATCATGCGGCCGCATTCCATCATCGTGCGGTCCGCATCAACATCTCCAGAGAGCAAGTTTCAGAAGTCAAGCAACCCAGTGCAGCCGCGTGCCAACTTTGTGCGGTCCGCACTAACCCCGCAGGGGCATTTTTGTCCAGTTTTTCCAGCCCACTATAAATAGAACATTTGCCATTTTTAGGTTAAGTTTTGACGATACGGAACAGTGGTTGCACTCGTGAGACATATGTTTTTTCCTAATTTGGGCATTTTAGCTCTATTTCATCATAGATTATTGTAGTTTTACATTAGCAATTAATTAATATGGTTGTTTCTTCTTCTATTTCTTCTTTAATTATGGCTAGCTAAACCCATTAGCTAGGGTTATGGCTCAACCCTAGTATGGGTAATTAATGGGTGTGATTGTTTAGTGCATAAATGATGTTGGATATTTGTTATTTGGGTTAATCTTATGTTTTCATTAAGATTTGGTGGTTGCAAACACTAAGTCTAGCTTAGTGGGTTTTGACTCTTCTTGAGAAAGAGAGTCTATGACCCCAAGATTAATTCCAACAAGGAATTAGAATGGACCCATGAGAATGGTAGTTCCAATTAACGGGTTAAACCTCGAGAGAGTAATTACCCAACTTGAACCATAAGTTGCTTGGGCAAATTGGTCTACCCAATTGGTCTCGAGAGAGTCAGCTGGGCAAAATCACTCTCTCTACTGAGAGGTGTGAGAGTGGGTGCAAAAGTGCAACGGTTATAGCATAAGTCCCATATTCATCATTCTTGCATTAGGAATCTCTACCCGTTAGTTGACCACCTAGATACATGCCACGACCCTAGTGCCTTTCTCTATATTGCATACAACTTAAAATCAATATCTTAGCATAATTTAGCTTTAAACTTGTAGTTGATAAATTGTAGTAGATAATCAAAATAAAACCCAAAAATATTAGAAGTGCATTTAGAAGCACAAACGCATTCTTAGTCTATACAAATACGCAACTCCATTCCAAGCTCCCTGTGGAAGATCGACCCCGATACCACTATTCAGGTAAAAAATTTAGCGCCCGCTCTTCCTACCGTTGTGTAAGGTTGAGTTTGCTGCGATCAGATATCCCCAATAAAGCAAATGATAGCTTCTCATGCCATTGCTTATGCTTCTCTATCATTTTCCTCAATATCTTCTTGATGTTTTTGTTGGCGGCTTCTACGGCTCCATTCATCTAGGGCATGTAGGCTATAGAATTCTTGTGTCGAATTTTGAAGGTTTCACACATAGCTCTCATCAAGTCACTGTTGAGGTTGGAGCCATTATCAGTAATGATTGATTCTGGAATCCCGAACCGACAAACAATACAGTCGCGGACTAAGTCTGCCACAACTTTCTTAGTCAGTGCTTTGTAAGAAGTTGCTTTGACGCATTTGGTAAAGTAGTCAATTGCCACTAGGATGAATCTGTGCTCGTTGGAAGCGGCCGACTCGATTGGACCAATAACATCCATTCCCCAGGCGGCGAACGGCCACGGTGAGCTTGTTGCATTAAGATCATTTTGTGGCACCCTTATCATATCCGCATTTAACAGGTAGCGGTGGCATTTTTGGACGTACTGGATGTAGTCCGTCTCTATATTCATCTAGAAGTAACCAGCCCTGAGTATATTTTTGACTAGGTCCCGGCATGAATTTCCTCTAGCAGTTTAGATACTTTCTTCGCATCGACACACCTTAGTAATCCTAAATCCGGAGTCTCCTATACAGGATTCCTCCGTTGTGAAAGAAATTGTTGGACAATCTTCAAAGCGTGCATTTTTGAGTGGTGTTTGCAAGCTCCAGGTATTCTCCTTTTGCCAAATATGCCTTGATATCATGAAACCACGATTTTCCATCTTCTTCTTCGACATGAGCACAATAAGCTGGCTGATTATGGATTTTCACAAGAATAGGATTAGTGAAGTTCGTATCTAGATGCTATATCACAGATGACAGGGTAGCCAATACATCGGCGAACTCATTCTGGATTCTGGGAACATGTCAGAAATCTATCTTTGTGAACATTTTCCTCAACTCCTGTACATGATGCAGATATGGAAGTATCTTAGAGTTCTTGTTTGCCCATTCTTCTCAGACCTGATGTATGAGTAGGTCTGAGTCCCCAATTGCTAGCAACTCTTGGATGTTCATGTCAATGGCCATCTTGAGCCCTAAGATGTAGGCTTCATACTCGACCATGTTGTTGGTGCACGGGAATCTGAGCTTGGCAAATACAGGATAGTGCTGATCGGTTTCTAACACTAGGACTGCTCCTATGCCAACTCTTTGGAAATTTGATGCTCCATCGAAAAACATTCTCCAACCGTCATAGGTCTATGAATGATACCTCTTCGTCAGGAAACTACGTTTTTAGGGATTCGTATTCTCCATCCACGGGGTTTTTGGCCAGGTGATCTGCTAATGCCTGTCCTTTGACTGCTTTCTGGGTCACGTAAACGATGTTGAATTCACTCAACAAGATCTACCACTTGGCGAGCTTGCCGGTGGGCATGGGATTCTGAAAGATATATTTTAAAGAATCCATCTTTGATATGAGATATGTAGTATAGGCGCAAAAGTAGTGCCTCAGCTTCTGGGCTACCTAAGTTAAAGTACAGCAGGTGCATTCTAACAGAGAATACTGGGCTTTCTACGAGTGAACCTTTTGCTGGGGTAGTAAATTGCCAGTTCTTTCTTTCCTATCTCATCATGCTTCCCCGGGATGCAACTGAAGGCACTATCTAACATTGCGATGTAGAGTAACAAAGGTCTACCCGGCTCGGGCGGTACCAAAATTGGTGGCGTTAACAAGTATTCCTTGATTCTATCGAAAGCTTTTTGGCAGTCATCAGTCCATTCGGTGGTGGCATCCTTCTTCAACATCTTGAAGATCGGCTCACAGATAACTGTTAATTGTGCTATGAACCGGCTGATATAGTTGAGTCCTCCTAAGAAACTCATCATGTCCTTCTTTTTCTTTGGATGTGGCAATTCTTGAATGTCTTTGATCTTTGATGGATCCAGTTCTATTCCTCGATGACTCACAATGAACCCCAGCAATTTTCCAGGTGGAACCCCGAATGCATATTTTGCGGGATTCAATTTCAGGTTGTACCTTCGCAATCTGTTGAAAAACTTCCTCGGATCTTCCATGTGATTAATGGCTTTCTTGGACTTGATGATGACATCGTCCATACATACTTCGATCTCTTTGTGTATCGTATCATGGAAAATGGTGGTAATGGCCCTCATGTAGGTAGCCCCTGCATTCTTTATCCCGAATGGCATCATCTTGTAGCAATACATTCCCCACAGCATAATGAATGCCATTTTCTCAGCATCTTCTTCATTCATCCAGATCTAATGGTACCCCGCGAAATAATCTACAAATGATTGCAACTCGTGCTTGGCGCAATTGTCAATCAGGATGTGTATGTTTGGCAAGGGTAAGTCATTTTTTAGACTGGCCCGATTGAGATCCCGGTAGTCGACACAGACTCTAATCTTCCCGTCCTTCTTCGGTACTGGCACAATGTTGGCTAACCATGTTGGATATTCCATTACCCTGAGAACCTTAGCTTTAACCTACTTAGTGACCTCTTCCTTGATTTTCAAACTTATATCTGGCTTGAACTTTCTGAGCTTCTGCTTTACTGGTGGATAGGCTAGATCGGTTGGAAATTTATTGGCCACAATATATGTACTCATCCCAGTCATGTCGTCGCACGAACAGGCGAAGATGTCCTCATATTCCCTTATAAACTCTATGTATTCTTCCTTTTTTGATGGTGACAAATGAACGTTGATTCGTGTTTCTTTGATGTGTTCTGCATCTCCCAAGTTAACAATCTCGATCTCGTCCAGGTTGGACTTTGGTCTATTCTCAAAATTCTCAACTTCTTAGCCAATCTCTTTCGGTATATCGTCTTCCTCTGAATCTATGTCCGTTTGTTGCGTTGTCTCGTTGCATGTCACAGTCATTGGTTCATCAAGATAAGTAATAGTAATGTTGTATAAGTAAAGTAATGAGAGAAAATAATAAGAGTAAGATTTATAAGAAAAATCAAAATGCTTTGATAAATTCCATAATTGTTTTTTTTTTAACATTGGAGCTTTATCTTGCAGAAAAAATAAAATGCGAAAGGAAAGTAAACTAATAAATAAAAGAGTGGATGCTTGTTCAGCCTTGCTACCCTGAGGCTCGCTGGGCTCTGGTGGTTCTGACAGTTCAGTTATTGAGGCATGCTCCTCAGCTTACAGCCTGTATGGAAGGGCCTTCCTCCCCCTCCTCTTCAAGAATGACACAACAATCCATATTATCGTCTTCCAGGAACAAATTCCTCACTACTGACAGTGCCTCTTCTTCTTCTGACCCGTAGATGACCTTGGCCAGCTGGAAAGTCTGCTCCAAATAGGGTATTGGCTACTCAAAAGGATAGTAAGGAACGCGCCAGGGTGGCGACCTGTCACGCCCCAACCTCGGGAGGCGCGACCGGCGCTCAATCAAGTGAACCCGACTGATCAAGCCTTACCGAACACTTTCTACCCCAAATCAATATGAATACGGAACCCATGCCTTTCATTAATTTAGACGAGAATACATGGTGCATACTATATCATTGGTTCATTTCATAGCACAAAGATTTACCGTACATAAGCTAGCTTCAAGGATTCTATTAGAGTTACAGTTTATGGGGATCACAAGTTTAGGATTACAACATATATAGTGGACTCCCCGAACACCCGTACATAACCCACACTAGTGTCTTTGGAGCCTCTAAGGATACAACAGATAAGCATAACTATGCCGGCAACAAGGCCCCGGCTATACCTCAAAAGTGGAAAGCTGTAATAACAAAAGATACACCATATAGCCCCATGGAAGAAAAAGGGGCTCACCGAGACTTCGAGTAGAAAAATGCTTCGCTACACACGGTCAGCACTATCCGCTATGGAGCCACCTACAATCATAACACGAATGTAGCGCCCTCGGCAAAAGGGATGTCAGTACATTTGAATTGTACTGGTATGTATAACTAAACACCATTTTACTAGAAAGAACTATCAAACAGGTACAAGTAAATAACATGGGTAAATCAAAGATGCAATTCATATAATCTTTCATACAATTTCCAAAACATAGATTAGGGCTTTTCTATCACATGTTCACCACTGTTCTCAATACCACTGCCATCTCGAGTGGAGTCCGGTCACGACCCAACCGGCTAGGTCACCTCATTGGAGGCATTACTCTCAATCAATATTTCATTTCCCTTATCCGGAATTCAATATCAGCACATTACCACCATGTGTGCGGCATGGAGTCCGACCATGACCCGATCGGCTAGGTCACCTCATTGGAGGCATTACTCCATTCTCATTAGTCAACACCTTCAAATCTTTATTCCATACATATCATAACAATTTCTGGGCACTCATGGCCACCATCATCACATCGTTTTCCCTTTTCAATATTCGTTTTACAAGTTGTGATCATAGACACATACATCAAAGATAATTCAAGTTGCAATCACAGGTAAGTGAGCACATAGCTAGCATGAATAATTCTTTGTTTCAATGTTGGCTTATAGCCCAAGTATTTCAACACATAATTGTACTTTTCATCATTCTCTAATTAACAAGATTGGTACATTATTCACATTGAGGCACATCCTTCACGAATATGTATAGATATATGCAAATCAATTAATGCGTAATAACAATCAATACACTAGCCAATTCAACTCTTACCATACTTTCATAAATGACAACGGAGCTCAATTTCTAATAAAAAGGGGGTTTTAGCCATACATACCTCAATAAAGCTTTCCTTACTCTTTTACAAATTTTTGGAACTCTTAGCACTTCGATCTATTGAGTAAGAATTACAAATTAAATCGAGAATTAGAGATTAAATTGAGACTCTAGCTTGGTTCAAGCATATTCACAAACCCTAGAGGTGCAATGTGATCTTAGGCCCCTTTTTTAAGCAATTTATATCATTTTGTACCCCTCTTTAATTCACCATCTCCCACTACTCTAAGGTTTGATATGCATGCAAGTAATCCATTGTTATACCCATTAATCACCTCACTAGTGACCCCTTATATCTGAGAATAAAACAAATAAGAGTTGGGGTGATGAAGTCTTACCTCTTGAGATGAAGGTCTAGGGGTCTTCACTTGATTTTCTTCAAGGATTTAGCCATATCTTATGGAGTAATTTGATGGGTAGACTTTCCCTCTCTAAAAACCCTCTCTCTCCCTCTAGAAATGCTCAGAAGAATGCTTAAAATGAGCTATAACACCGGATATATCGATATGTAGGTCGGGTTAAAAATTAGAAAATTGGAGCCTCGAGTCAAATATGCGATCGCATTTGCGATCGCAGAGTAAACATGCGGTCCGCATAATGGACCGCAAAATGCTCCCCAAAAACTGGACACTCTGACTGAGTCTGCGGTAGGAATGCGGTCCGCATTCACGTTCTGCGGTCGCAAAGTGCACCGCAGAACTGACCCTTACAAAATTCAAAGGAAAATATGCGACGACTATGCGGTCCGCATTTCCATTATACGACCGCATTTCGACCGCATAGCTGACTTCAATTTTAACCAACATTCTGACTAACTATGCGGTAGATATGCGGTCCGCATACCTGATTTGTGGCCGCATTCTTGACCGTATTTATTGCATTTTTCTGGAAAATTTTTCTTGACTTTTTAATGCATTATTCAATCCAAAAAGGTCCGCGCTGAATTGCTAACACATGTTCCTAACTTGGCACCACGGGATCTGGGGTTTTTTTTTTGAGTAGGGATTTCAAGGGCCTTACACGACCATTCGTTGAATTCTTTCCAGGTATACTCATATCCCAACCCAAAGGTGGTGCCATGTTTCTTGAGCTTGATAGGCTTAGTGATTCCTTGGAGATTCTTGCCAAGTCCCTTGCTAGGTTCATACCCGCTCCAGTTCAATATACTTTTAATTTTGTTATCCCACCATTTATCCTTATCGAAGGCGTTTACTTGCTCGATGTGGTGGTAAGTCTCCCCGCCTATCCTTCTTCTTCCTCCAATTGCTAGAATGGTCCAGCAACTGTATATGGGATTGCTACCATTGCCATGAATGATCACCCCTTGGTGGTTCCACTCAAACTTTACTGCCTGATGTAGCGTTGACGCTACGGCTCCTGTGGCATGAATCCATGGTCGTCCCAACAACAGATTGTAAGATGTCGGTACGTCTATCACTTGAAAATCAACATCAAACCAAGTAGGCCGCATTTGCAAACATAAGCTAATCTCCCCAATAGTAGACCTTTGAGAACCGTCGAAAGCTTTAACGTTGATGGCCCCGTCCTTGATTTCATGCAGCCCTTTTCCCAATGTCCTGAGTGTTACCAACGGACAAATGTTGAGGCTGGACCCCCCATCGACCAGGATCCTGGTGATAAAATAATCTTCGTACTGAACAGTGATGTGCAATGCCTTATTGTGACTCAACCCCTCTAGTGGCAGCTCATCTTCGTGAAAAGTGATTTTGTGACTTTCCAATACCTGCCCTACCATGTTAGACATCTCTCCGCCGATGATGTTACTTGGTACATATGCCTCACTCAGCACTAATAACAAGGCATTCTTGTGTGCATCGGAACTCTGTAGCAAAGCAAGGATAGAAATTTGTGCCAGTGTTTTGTTCAGCTGATCAATGACTGAGTATTCTTTGGCTTGTATCTTTCTCCAGAGATCATCGGGCCCAATTTCAGTAATGGTTGGCCGATTAGAGGCCTGCTTACTAGACTCAGCCAAATGCTCCAGGGTGCAAACCCTGCCGGTTTTTGTCATACCTTGTGCCGCAACGGTTTCCCTGAACTTGACCTTCCCCTTTCTTTTGGCCTCGGATGTGTAGGCCCATGGCATAGCCTTTGTATGGAACGGTGTTATGGCTGACATTGCCGCTGGAATTGGTGTGTCTATCTTTACTCCGAACGGAGCAGGCTTCTCAGGTGGTAAGATTGCAACTTCAAAGGGTGTAGGTGTGTTTGGTGACATAAACTCAACTTTAATCGACGCTGGCGTCTTTGTAGAGGACAGTGCTTCAAACTCGAGTAGCATGGACATGTTCACCTCGGCGTCCATAGAAGGATGAATCTAGACCACAATCGGATTAAGGGTGACTACTGGCTTCTTTGGATCATCGCCTTCTGTGATTAAACCGATTGATCCCTTGGGGTCCCAATCATCCTCTATCTCGATCATGTGAACACTTCCACCTTTGTGATCTGGCAGAGGGTTATTGCAGACATTCAAAGCAGGCTCATTTGCTATAATGATCTTATTGTCAATCAAGGTTTAGATCTTATCTTTCAGAGAGCGGCATTCGTCAATGGTAAGTCCTTTCATGCCGGAATGGTATGCACAGGATTTATTTGGATTGACCCACTGAGAAGGGTTTTTAGGTGTTATAGCAGGGATATGGGTGACATAACCAGCAGCTTTGAGCCTTTCGTATAGCTGGTTAATTGGTTCAGCAATGGCGGTATACCGTTTGGGAGGTCTGCGGTCAAAATTTGGTCGTGGTCTAAGGAAGTTTTAACGTGGGGGAGGTAATTGGTAGTGGGATGGTTGGGTGTTGTAAGCTTGGCAAACATGTGCCGGTTGGGAGTATTTACGTGAAGTGGGCTGATATGCGGGAGGTGGAGTTGATTGATAAGTGGGTGGTGGAGTTTGGTAAGTGGGTGAGGGTGTTTGATAATTTGGGGTGGGTTGATATATGGGTGGAGGCATTGGATAGGTTTGGTATTTGATAGGGAATTTGGTTGGATAGGTTTGGTATTTGATAGGGAATTTAGTTGGATAGGTTTGGTATTTGATAGGGGATTTGGTTCTCTGTGCAACCATTACAGCGCCTACGTCCCTTTTCTTGGACGTACCACTAAATTGTAATGCCTTATTGGTAGCCTGGAAGACTTCAAAGTTTGTAACCACACCACTCTTGATGCCTTCCTCGGTCCTTTCTCCTAGCTTGATGATATCAGAAAATTTATGATTCTCAATCAGCATCAACCTCTTATAATATTGTGGGTCCTGAGCCCGGACGAAAAACTTATTCATTTGTTCTTCCTCTAAGGCCGATCTGACCTTAGAAGCTTCTGATCTCTAGCGAACGGAATACTCGCGGAAGGTTTCGGTGGGTTTCTTCTTCAAGTTTTGGATATATAACACATTTGGTGCACTATCTGTGTTGAACCTGAATCTATCCATGAAATCAGATGCCATGTTTACCCAGTTTGACCACTTCTTTGGATCTTGATTAATGTACAAAGACAAAGCGTCTCCCTTCAAGCTCCTCGTGAAAAGCTTCATGCGGATTTTCTCATCTCTTCCCACTCTGACCAGCTTGTCACAGTATGTTTTTAATTGAACCCTGGGATCCCCTGTACTATCAAACATTTCAAACTTAGGAGGTTTGTACCCCTTGGTCAGTTCGACATCGGGCTGTATGTACAGATCTTCCTAGTTTAGCCCCTCAATTCCCTTACTACCTTCAACGCCATGAATTCTGGTGGTCAATCTTTTAAGCTTTTCGGCCAAATTTCTGATGAGCGAGTCCTTATCATTGGACTCGGGTGTGCTTGAGATGGGCTGGGTGGAATGAGGCATAGTCTCCACGTAGAAGGGGGTATTGTGTTACGTGTGGCAGTGGTCATTTGTGGAGTTCAAAGTTTCCGGGATGAGCAGTGGAGTATTGTTGGGAGTGTGGCAAGTATTGCAGTGGTGGTGAGGAGCGGGATGGTTTTGTTGCTTTGGGATATTTTGTAGAGGTATGTGATTCTGAGTATTTGGGAAAGTAACTTCTAGAGTGGTGAGGGAAAATGACAGACTTGCCAAATTCCGGACTTGCTCAAGTTCATCTTGAAATTTCAATAGCTTTTGTTTTAGCTGAGATGCATTTTCCTTGGGGACCAGAGCACCACGAGTGACCTCTACCCGTTCAGCTGAAATGTTCGACTATTCCATTCTTCTTTTTCTTTTGTGTCTGACTGGACTGGGAGGAGGAGTAGATGGAGGGACCCTCGATCTTGTAAAATATGATGACGTTGCCAGAGTTCACGAACAAACATTTGGACAGGGGAATAAACAAAAAGTAAAAACAAAAAGGTGATAAGTTAGTAAGGATCATAAGAAAAAATGTTGCAATATTTAAACACGTAGTGTAGGAAATATAAAGCGCGTCCTAATTTTGGGGACCTCGTTGTGCCCGAGGTAGGCCTAGCAACAAGTAAAATTGGAGAACTTAGAATGCTAAATGCCTCATTTCATTGATAAAAAGGTAGACGAATCCCAAAACGACACTAAATAATAATAAGAAAATAAAAGTCACTAATGGCCATTGGCCTTATTACATCTTATAGAGCGAAAAATGGAAATTCCTATCTATTTGGTCCCAGAGGGACCTTCCCCAGACTTGGCATTGTTAGTTCCATCGAACAGCTCTCCCAGCTCGCGCAGTCCTAGTAGTAAGTAAGCTCTGGCCAGATATCCGCCTTCATTTCCTTCAGCAGTCCGGCAGTCTTCGACCCTCTTCAGAAACTTCTTTTCCAACTTTACTATACCTCGCTCCAGATAGACCAATCGTTTGTTGGCACTGACAGCCATATCCTTCCCCTCCTTGATTAGTTTTTGATTGGCTTCTTGTATTTCACGGTGCTCATTTTCACACTCCTGAATCCTCTTGCGCAGTTGATTGTACTTGACATGTGCTTCAGCCTTTTCATTGATGATCCTGTGACCTCAAACAAACCTGGGTTGACCCAGACCGTTATGATTGTCCTCCAGCCAGCTTGAATAGTGTGGGGTACAACCAGCATGGTATCTGTCTGGTTCAATGGTATCCTTTCCCAAGATAATTTTGCAGTGCCACATATGCTGAGCCTGGCACCTGTACGGAATATCGTTATTCTAGAAGTCAGCCCGAAAGTGACTCATCTTGTCGACCCTTGTTATAACCCGCTTCCTATCAGCATGCCTCATAACTCGGAGAGGGACATAAGGGTAGGTCCCCCTCAAATCGATCAGTATCAGAAATGGCGTATCCCTGGATCAAACGATGAATTCTTCAGTAGGGAACCACTCGAACATACCCGGTCCTCAGTCAAATTATCAAAGAGTTCAACCCATTCCCTAGCATTCTCCGGTTGGGCGAACATCTTGGGCATGTAATTCATTCGCTTCGGATGATGAAAGGCAATATGATCGTCCTAGTCCCTTCGATGGATTTCCTGTCGGTACTCACCCCTTTGGAGATGTTCCATGAGCCAAAGTAGAAGTAGCAGATTACAACACTCGAAATGTTTGGCCCATTGCTGATACCTTTCTAGGGCTCGGTATATTTCTACAATGATCATTGGTACAAGACTGAATGGTTGTCCGTCAATTCCTTCCATTAGAGTTTTGGTGACAATAGCTAGCCTGGTATGGATTCTTGCTTTCTTTAATGGGAACACTATCATCCCCAAGAAATAGAACATGAAGACAAAGACCCTTCGATGAATATGCCCCAATGATGTAAGGGCAAACTCGTCAGGATAAGTACGGTAAGATTTGTTGTGACCGTACCTCTCGTACAAGTAGTCAAAAGGAATGTACGACTTTTTCAAACATGTCAAGTCTAGATTCTTCTTTAGAACCATCATTTTTAGAAAACCTCTACCTTTGCGGTTTTTCGGCATTAGCAAACCCGAAGTTTCCCATGGTATTCCCTCCAGTCCCCCTATTTCCTCGAGCAGGGGTGTCATCTCAATGTCTCCAAAGCGGAACATAGACCTATCACATTCCTAGAATAGAGTGGCAGCTTCTATGAATTTGTTGTTGGGTTGAATTTCCAAGAGAGAAGGTAGATTTCCCAGATATTTCCTAACAAGAGCATGATCACAGGAATGAAGATCCTCCCACTAGGTTAGCAATTTGGGGTGGATATTGGTGACCATGTCGAATCTAGGGACTTCGTGCCTTATATTTCTGCAAGACAAAAGGTTAGGCCCTTACCCCTTCCAGACTCGACTACTAAATATCAGTAATTGGCATAGAGGCATTTAGTTCTCCAAATAAATACACAGAACATGATAAGGTCCGTTTGGGTTTCAAGGAAACCTAGTGGACTTTGGACAAAGCTGTCTTAAAGAGTCATTATGTGGACAACATAACTGACTCGACTAGGTTTGACCATGATGCATGCAAAATTTAAAGAGAAAGAGTTTCTATGGGGTTTTAGACTGGTACCCTTGAGCGGACAACTCAAGAGGGAAAGGCGCAGAACTGTCAATGACACTGCTGATCGACTATTTTTATCGCAAGTATGCCTTTGCTGAATTTAGGGGGTGATAATATCGGAAGGGTGCAACCACTCATTATAAGCGTTGCTATGGTATTTTGTTTGGCACGAGTGGAATATGATGTTGAAAACATGCTTATACAATAATTAAAACAAGTTGTCACGTATTTGCATGTTTACAAAGCAATAATTACAACAATTCTTCATAACTTAAAACAGTAATAAAGGAAAGCAGTAAAGGAAGGCAATAAAAGAAATAAAGGAAAGAAACAAAGAGACGAGTCAGTTATTGCAATAGGAGAAGGAATTTAAATACTTAAACAGATTAAACAATAAAGTCACACAAGAAATTTAAAGTCACAGTAATAGCTTGAAATGGTAAAAGCCTAAAAGAAATCCCCAGCAGAGTCGCCATGCTGTCGATGCCCCTTTTTTCTCGCGAAATCGGGTTTATGACATTTGGGAAGACAACTCGTTCCCTTTTGGGAATTGGGTTCAAGAGAATTGAAGAGTGGCCACCAAATGATTTAAGTGCATTAGGACACTAAGAAGGATTTTGTTTGGATAACTAGAGATTGGGTAAGGGCTTGAAATCATTCCAAGGGGAAGGTGTTAAGCACCCCTCAGAATCCACTAGTGTTGTTCCCGGCCAAGCTATTATTGCGACTTAAGATACAAATAACATATAGACAAATAAGGCTTCAAATAAGAGGGGATTTTCACATAAAAGTTAGAAATAGACAAAGTCGAAAAGCATAAAAAAATGTTGATTTAGAAGAAAACATTTTAAAAGATTAAAAGAAACAAAGAACAAAGGAAAGGGGGTCCTAGGTTTATTAATAATATGGATCACCCCACACAACACCCGGTAATCACTTATACACGTGGTGTTATCGCGTGGTCATCATATCCATATCTACCCTTTCCCACCCATTTAAGGTACTAAAGCACGGAATAGTCTCGTTTACTTATTGCATGCTATTACCCGCCCCAAATCTATCAATCCCGGAGGTATTTGAGATTACCAATCCTAAAGGGAGGGGACATTGGCTTATTTGTGGTTTCAAAAGGTTAAAATACTAAGGCGACAATCAAAACACATATAGCAAGTTTGGGGGAGAGCATATAAACAAATAGTAATGCTCAGACAAACCTCCTTAAACCAGAGAAAACACATAGTTTAGCATGTCTTACATGTACTGTTTAAGGTCTAAATAAAACTTAAAAGGAATTGGTGGCAGATTGATTTATTACATACTTTAGATAAGAAGCCCGAATCAGGCCTGCCTGCTAGTTGTAGTTAATAAAATTTGATTCAGTTTATAAGTTTATCCTAAGGCTTGCCTAAGTGATAGACAAAACCTATAGGCATGTTTACTGATTTCAGAAACAAAAGAAGAAAAAACTGATTGCAGATTGATTTAGGTAAAAAGAAAGTTGCCAGTAAAAAAAAAAGAGCACAAGTTCTGCCATTGGTAATGCGTTATTACTGCCAGTTTTAAACTTATAAACGATTGAGGCGATTTAGATTTGAATTAGAACCCCAATAGGAATACTTTCTATGTGTTTGCCAACTTAAGACATTGTTAGAGACATAGAATAATGTAGAAATTCTACAACATGATATCTAAGTGTTGCGTGATATCTGATTACATTTTTTTGGTTATTAGGGCCTATAGATAAGTTTGCCTAGTAAAAAACGGGTATGCAAGAATCAGAAAAGACCTATAGGCATATTTCCTATATGCGTGTGCAGAAGCTATAGACATAATATGCAAGTGCAAGATCCCTATAGTCATGGCATCTAAATGAGAATGCAGAGTTTCTTATAGACAGGATAGCTAAATGAGATGCAGAAATCTTATAGGCATGGTAACTACATGAAAAATGCGTAAGTCTTATAGGCATGGTAACTATATGAAAAATGCATGTGTCTTATAGGCATGGTAACTATATGAAAAATGCATGTCTTATAGGCATGGTAACTATATGAAATGCAGAAATTAGAGATTCCTATAGGCAATTTATCTACCCATACACGTGCATAGTTACTACTCCCTTTTCACTAAACATCCCCGAAAGTTTATTACAAAGTTTATTACAACCCAAAGAGATAAAATAAAAAATACATCAGAAATTGAAAATTACAACCAAGGAGAGCCTGATTTAGACTTCCTGTCTGAAGTATGAAGTAAACCATCTCCAAAGATCGGATTTCAAAAGCCTTTCTCTCATTTGGGGTGTGTCAGAGTTCCCTAAGAGCTTCATGGACTCCGCGCAGTGCTTACACCCCAAACATTACCAAACCAGGACAATAGTGCAGTGTGGAATGGGCCAGCCCTCAGGTGTCCAAGTTAAGAAGCAACTCAAGGTCCCAAGGCAAGGCTCACAAGAGGGGGGCAGAACTTAGGAACTAAGAGAGAGTGCAAGTGCAGGAATGGAATTCTGAAAGGGGAAAGGGAAAAGGGGAATAACTCAAAATCAGCACACATAAGGGTATAGGGAAATGGGGAATTTGCAAGAACACAATGAGAGCAGGCTGATGGGCATACTCAGTAATGGGAGATGTTGGCACACCCTCTAGCCTGTTTGGAGATTAAGGTTCAGAACTCAGTTCATGGACAACAACTCATATTGCCATGCCCTGAGTCACCACTCACAAACACATACGGGTAATGGGGTAGGGAGCAAAGATTCAATAAAAGAAACAGGTAGTAGAACATAGGCATACAAAGCTAAGTATCAAACTCAACAGAAAATAATAAAGTAGACATGGATACAAAAAACTGTAAGAAAACACATTGGGGTGATGCTGAAACTTAAATTAGAACATATCAGTTTCAAAGAAACAAGTAGAAAAGGCATTAGTCTTGTAAAAGCTAAAGTGCAAACAGGAAGAAAGAATACTACAAGTGTGAGTTTAGGAGAGATTGTGAAATTGTGAGGTCTGAAGTGTGTTAATGGTGTGTTGTGTGAAAAAAGGGTCGTGTATTTATTGTGTGGAAGCAGGCAGAAATAAGGTAAGAAAAATAGTTTGAAAACTGATTGTAAATCAATTACATAAGACTCCCTTTAATTCAAAGGGGTATAAAACAATTGAGGAAAGAAATTATTCAAACACTTATATAAAGCATGCAATTGAGGGAAAATACATAAAAGTTATTTAAGGACAGGGTTTCTAAAATACACGGTTGTATAATTTAAGGAAAGAAAATCAATTAACAGCCAAGAAATCACAAGGTCTGAGATTTGGTACGAATGAACCAAGTCATAAAAGATGAAGAAGGGTTTTACCTAAGTCGAGTCACAGAGGAAATCAGTAAAAGATGGAAAGAAATCAATCAAGCTATATTCATAAGGAAGTTTACACTAATTGCAAATTTGAAAACCATTTAGAGGAAAATTCATCATATATAAGGAGTGTGTGAGCATGAAAGAAAACTGTCGTGTAAATCAATAGAAAGAATCCAGTGTAGAAGAGTTTAGTAAAAAGTTCAGCATCGTATGAAAACAAATATCCTAACTCACTTCAGAGACTCAAAGATTTAGGGGTTTTTAAAATAAAACCATAGTTCAATCAAATATATGATCAAACCTAGCAGAACCCCCAAACTTTAGGGTTTCCGCCCTGAATCAGGTACATAGATGAGAAGACAAGTAGTTGAAATAGGCTCAAAGGTTTCCTTCAGAAACCCATGAGAAGACATGCAAACACAGTAGAAAGCTCAAAGAATAATAATGGAAAATATTGGTAGGAACAATAGAAGAAACAAGCTTAGGAAGTTTTCTAGGAGATACTTAAACAGGGTCCAGTAGAAGGAAAATAGCAAAGAACACAGTAGAAAGGTATAGTATATCAGGACATATTAGAAGGAATACCAGAACATAGTAGAAAGCATATGAGAACATAATATGTAAAACATGGTAGAAGAAACACAAGCGTGGAGCATATAGAACACAGTAAAGAACATTCAAGAACGGAGTATAAAACTCAGTAAAAGAACACACAAAAGCATGGTAAAAGAAAAAGCGTATGAGAACAAGATATAGGAAACACAGTAAGAGAAACATACGAATAACAAAGAAGAAAAATCATAAAACACTTAAACACTTTCCAGAAAATCCTAAATCGAAAAAGAAGGGTTTTGAAAGTAATTTTCAAAAGAAAAGTTAGGCAAATCGTTTGAAAACTCAAGTAGAACATAGATACACAACAGATCTAAAAAGAATCGGAGAAAACCTCGAAGGGTTAGGGTTTTAGAAGAACCCTAGAATGAGAAAGGCTTTGAAAGGTCACCGATCTGAGTCAGAGAAGTTAGAATCAGGCTCAGAAGACCAGGATACGCCAGAGCAAGGCCGGAGAAGGCCGTGAACCTCGAGCCGGCAAAGGTCTGGGTGAAAACCTTTGAGGTCAGACCTCGAATCTTTAGGTATCAAGCACATAGGAGCGATAAGAGGTGAGTTTAAGACTCCCATTGCCTGAGAAGCCATGGATTCTGGTGGTTTCAAGGTTGAAGACAGTGATAGGTGGCTAGGGTTAGGGAATGTTCGAGAAATTTTGAGAGAGGAGAGAGGTTTCAGGGGCGGCGGATAATTGAAAATGAAATAGGGTTGGGGGGTTGGGTAAATTAAAAAAGGAAAGGGGGATTTATGACCGATGATCAAAATGATCAACGGTCTGGATCAAAAGGGGAGCCGGGCGGGTTGGATCAAATGGGTTAGAGGTCGGGTGATTTAGGAATTGGGTTGGTCTAATTAAGATTGAAATTGGGATTTAATTGGGGGGTTGATTTGGACTACAATTGAAATTAAATAGGGCTAGTAGTAAATAGCCACTTTTTTCCTTTTTATTTTATAAAAATAGTAAAATAATTTCTGAAAATAAATTAAAGGTACTAAATTAATTAATAATATATAAATATTAAATTAAAAATACTGAAATCAAATTGGTAATGATAAACGCAATTAATTTTTAAAATAGGCTAATATTGCAATTATATGCAATTTAGCCTTAAAAATACTAAATAAATTTGTAAAAATGTGTAAAAATTATCTTAGCTATATTTTGAGATAAATATGAGAACAATATAAATTAATCACCAAAAATGATAATTTGATGAATAATTATTGGCTTTTATATTGCTAAAATAGGGCAATAATTTGATTAAAAATATTTTTAAAAAAATAGAAAAAATACTAAAACATTTGGACACACTTCTATATGCATACATATGCTGTTTTGAAATTATTTTGCATATATAAAAAATATACAAGGAAATATTGGGTATCAACACTAACGATTCCACTCGAATTTCACGGCTTGATGTAGTGTGGATGCCATAGCCCCAGCGACATGGATCCATGGTCGGCCCAATAGAATATTTTATGAGGCCGGTATGTCAAGCACCTAATATTTGACGTCGAACCTAGTTGGCCCCTTGTGCAAGCAAAGGTTAATTTCCCCAATCATAGCCTTTTGAGAGCCATTAAAAGCTTTCATGTTCATGTTTCCCGCCTGTATTTCATGAAAAACTTTGTCCAACCTTTTTAGAGTATCCAACGGACAAATATTGAGGCTCGAACCTTCATCAATCAAGACCCTAGCGATGAATTTGTCCTCAAATTGCACCATGATATGCAACGCTCGGTTGTGATTCAATCCTTCAAGCGGTAGCTTATCCTCATGGAAGATTATTTTATGACTTTCCAGCACCTGTCCTACCATGTTGTCCATCTTCCCGCTGATGATGTTGTTAGGTACATAATTTTCACCCAACACCTTCATTAAAGCATTCTTATGCGCCTCTGAATTTTGCAACAGTGACAGGATGGATATCTGAGCTGGGGTTTTGTTCAAATGGTCAATGACGGAATACTTCTTTGCTTGAACTTTCCTCCAAAGGTCATCTAGCCATGTTTCAATGACAGACTGCTTTGTAGTGGCATCCTTACGTGGTCATCCCAAGTGTCAGGCGTATAGACCCTTCCGGTCCTAGTCATTCCTTGTGAGGCATCGAATTCCTCTACTTTCGCCTTCCTTTTTGGCCAAGCTTCGGTAGCGTAAATCAGGGTATTTCTTTTGAATGGAAAGAAGGCGTGGTTGATAACATTATTACAAAAGGTGTGACCACTTCTACTTCAAACGGAACAGGGGTGGCCGCAGGTGGATCCACCTCTACCTCAAATGGAACTGATGTAGACACCTCAACCTCAATTGCTAACTGAGCCTGTACTACAATAGGAGTAAGTGTGATTGAGGGTTTAAAGTCATCACCTTCCCGAATAAGCCCAATCGACCCCTCAGGATCCCACTTTTAATTTGTCTCTATCACATGTACCCCACCACCTCTATGATCAAGGAGAGGGTTGTTGCGGACATTGGATGAGGCTTCCTTTGCCTGTATGACCTTGTTGTCAATCAGCGTCTAGATCTTATCTTTCAATGTTCGGCACTCATCAGTGGTGTACCTCTTCATACTGGAATGATATGCACAAGTTTTGTTTGGATTGACCTATTGGGATGGATTTTCTAACGCTACCGCGAGAATAAGAGTGACATAACCTGCAGCTTTAAACCTCTTACACAGCTAGTCAATGAGTTCAGCAATGACGGTGTATTTTTTAGGTGACTTGCGGTCAAAATTGGGTCTTGCTCTTGGAGAATTTTGGCGAGTCGGTGGTGACTGGAAATGAGATGGTTAGGAGTTATCAGTATGATAAACAGTGGCTGGTTGGAAATATCTGAAAGATAATGGTTGATATATAGGTGGTGGTGCTTGGTATGTGGGTGGAGGTGTTTGATATGTAAGTGGAGATTTCGGTCCTTGAGCCCCCATTACTTCCCCAACGTCTTTCTTTTTTGATGTGTCGCCTGATTGTAATGCCTTATTTGTGGCCTGTAATGCCTCAAAATTCATTACCATCCCGCTTTTGATGCCTTCCTCGATTATTTCCCCGAGTTTGATGATATCAGAGAATTTATTGTTCTTAATAACCATCAATCTTTCATAATACTACGGATCATGTGCTCTAACGAAGAACTTGTTCATCTGTTCTCGTCCAAAGATGGCCTAACTTTGGCTGCTTCTGACCTCCAACGAGTAGCATACTCGCGGAAAGTTTCAGTGGTCTTTTTCTTAAGATTCAGGATATAGAAAACATATGGTGCATTTTTTGTGTTGAACTTGAACAGGTCCATGAAATCGGATGTCATACTCACCCAATTGGACCATTTCTTGGGATCTTGGCTGATATGCCAAGACAAAGCATCTCCAGTAAGACTTCCCATAAAGAGTTTCATCCGAATCTTTTTATCCTTTTTGACCCCGACAAGCTTGTCACAATAGGTCCTCAGATGAACCTTGGGATCACCTGTACTGTCAAATATCTCGAACTTAGGAGGTTTGTACCCCTCTGACGGTTATACATCTGGCTGTATGCATATGTCTTCATAGTTCAAACTTACTATCCCTTTGCTTCCTTCGACATCCTGGACCCGACGTGTCAATTTCATGAGTTCTTCGGCCATGTTCCTGATGAGCAGGTCCTTCTAAGCTTATTCTAGTGTATAGGAAGTTGGTTGGGTATAGTAAGGTATGGTTTTCACATATATAGGGTTGCTTTGATGGGTGCCAGGGACTTGGGTATAGTGATGGTCATTGGTTGAGTTTTGAGAATCGTGAGTGGGTTGTGGTGTGTTTTGGGGAGTGTGGTAAGTGGTGTTGGTGGGTACTGAATTAGTTGATGGTGATGTTATGGCGGGGTTGGTATTGGTAGGGGATTGAGATTTTGGGGTGGAGTTGCGTATTGATGCGGTGCAAGAGGGTTTTATGGATGTTGATTTGGTGTGTTTTGGGGAGGTGCTGGGTTCTTTGTGTTTTGTTGGTTGATGTCAGGGACATTCAGGGTGAGTGACAAGTTTACCAAGTTGCAAACCTGCTCAAGCTCTCCTTGCAATTCCAATATCTTTTGTTCCAATCTCAAGACTAAATCATTTGGTGCCGGAGTACTCCGGCCATCTGAGGTTTATGCGTTCTCAGCGTTATCCTTTCGGATACCACTTAAGTCACCCATTTTTGCTTTTCCTTTGCCTTTTGTATTGCTTGTATGAGGATGGGGTGGAGGGCCTCTAGATCTGGTGTGATATGCTGATGATGCCAGTATGAGTGAACCAACCTTAGGGGATGGGAATAAAGAATAAAGAAAAACAAAAAGGTAGACAAGTCAGTAAGGACTCTGAAATGTTTGCAGTATTTAAATATATATTGCGAGAACATAAATTCGTGTCCTAATTTGGGAGCCTTGTTGTGCCCGAGGTAGGCCTAGCGACAAATAGATTTGGAGAAATTTAAATGCAGTAAATGTCTTATTTCATAATATGAAAACAGACAAATCCCAAAAAGACACTAAGATAAAATAAAAGTAAGTCACTATTGGCACTTGGACTTATTACATTTAGGAAGCAAATAAATCTAGTCTACTTGGTCCCAAAAAGACCTTCCCCAGATTCGATCTTCTTGACTCCATCATACAGGTTCCCCAGCTTGCGCAGACCCAGCAGCAGGTAGGCTCTGTCCAAATGTCCTCCTTCACTTCCTTCAGCGTTCTGTAAATCCTCAATCCTCTTTATGACTTTACCCTCCAGCTCCACTAATCCTCGATCCAGATATTCCAACTTTCTGTTGGAAGTGACAGCCATTTATTTTCATTCTCTAATCAGCCTTATATTTCTTTTGTGTATTTCCCAGTGCTCATTCTCAGAGTCGTGGACCCTTTTGTGCAGTCTGTTATATTTGACTTGAACTTCGGCTTCTTCGTCTATGATCTTATTCCCTCGACCGGCTCCTGGCCTCACCATTCCCTTCAGATTGTCCTCTAACCATGCTGGGTAGAGAGGTTCACACCCTGCAAGATACCTGTCTGGCTCAATGGTGTTATTTTCCACAATGATCTTGTAGTGCCACATGTGCTGGATTTGGTACTTGTAAGGGACATCGTCGTCCTGAAAATCTGCTCTAAAATGACTCATCTTGGCAATCCTGGGTACAACCTGCTTCCAACCTGCTTGCCTCATAACTGGGATTGGGACATAAGGGTACATTCTCAATCTAATCATCACCAAGTGTGGAGCGTCACTAGATCTGATGATGAATTTATCTGTTAGGAACCATTCATACATCCATAGCACTTGTTCCTCGGTCAGATTGTCGAAGAACTCTACCCATTCTTTGGCACTTTCCGGTTGAGCAAACCTGTCCAGAATTTAAGTCATCCGCTTGGGGTGATGGAAGGAAATATGGTCGTTCCAAGCCCTTCGCGAAAATTCTTGGCGATAGTGATCCCTTTGAAGATGTTCTAATAACCACAACTGCAGTAACAGGTTATAACCCTCAAAATGCTTGATCCCTCTTTGACAGCACTCCATAGCCCTGTGGATGTCGGCTATGATCATGGAGACTATAGTGTATATTTATCCATTGATCCCTTGCATCAATGTTTTGGTGACCATGGCCCGTGGTATGGATGTTTTCCCTTTTCATTGGGAATACTATCATGCCCAAGAAGCACACAATGAACACGAACACTCTGCGGTGGACGTGTCCCAAAGAAGTGATAGAAAGCTCGTCATGGAAGGTACGATAGGACTTGCGATGTCCATATCTCTCATATAGGAACTCGAAGGGTATGTAGGATTTATTCAAGCATTCCAAGTCGGCATTTTTCTTCAACCCTAACATCTTTAAGAACCATTTACTAGTACGGTTCTCCGGTACTAACAACCCAGGGATACCTCAAGTTAGTCCCGCAAAGTCCCCCAATTTCTTCTAGGAGGGGAGTCATTTTTATGTCGCCAAAACGGAAAATAGCCCTTTCACTATCCAGAACAAAGTGGTTGCCTCGATCAACCTATTGTTTGGCTGAATATCTAGTAGAGAAGGCAAAGTGCCCAAGTGCTTTCTTACGTGTTACTGGTCACTTGAGGAAAGGTCCTCCCACCAATCTAGTAGCAATGGTGGAATGTTACTGACCATGCTGAATCTGGGGACCTCGTGCCTCATTTTCTGCAAAAAAAAAAGGTTAGGCCCTTCTCCCCCACCAGACTCGACTATTTGTACACTCATGATTAGCATATTGGCATTTAGTTCTCCAAATTAATGCACAGAACGTGATTGTGTCCGTTAGGATTGTGGAAACCATGGTGGACTTTTGGATAAGGCTCGTCTTAAAGGATTATTATGTGTACAACACATTAATCCGACTAGGTTGGACCATGATGCATGGACAATTACGATCAGATTAAGGTTACTATGGGGTCTAGACTGGTACCCTCAAGCGGACAACTTGAGGGGGAAAGGCACGAAACTGTCGACTGCACCACTGATCGACTAGTTTTATCGCAAATAAGCCTTTCCGAATTTAAGGGTAATAAATTGGAAGAGCGCAATCACTCATCAAGTGTTGCTATAGAACTTGATACGCACGAGTGGAATATGTTGTTGAGCATGATTTATACAACAATAAATAGCATGTTGTCAGGTATTTGCACGTAGGAAAATAATAAATGCAATATTTAAATAATTGAAAGCCAGTTACGGAAAAAGAAAACAAGGAGAGAAGTCAGCTTTAGGAAAAGAAATCATAAATGCTTGAAAATAGACAGTTAAATTCAAATAAGGGAAAGGGTACGGGATGAGACATGCTTGGACTAATTCACAAAAATAAGTTCGTTATGGTAAGAGCCTAAATATCCCCAACAGAGTCGCCATGCTGCCGCGCCCCCTTTTTCCTTCGCGAAGTCCGCGTTTTGACATTCATTAGGAACAACTCGTTTCCT
The DNA here is from genome assembly GCA_026770625.1 of Nicotiana glauca. Taxonomy (NCBI): domain Eukaryota; kingdom Viridiplantae; phylum Streptophyta; class Magnoliopsida; order Solanales; family Solanaceae; genus Nicotiana; species Nicotiana glauca. The sequence goes on from MU748694.1 coordinate 36,358, forward strand.
TTTGAGATTTGAAGAGTCGCCACCTAACGGATTATGGTGCATTAGGGCACCTAGAACAGTTAACTCATGAACAAGTTTGCATTACCAGAGATTAGGGTAAGGGCTCGAAATGACCTCGAGGGGAAGGTGTTAGGCACCCCTCGCGGTCCACAACGATGGGTCCCGACTAAACTTAAAATATGTGAATTAGTCCTTTTACAAATAAAAAATTTCAACACATATTCTCAAAACAAAGGCATGTTTTCACATTCCATACACATGTATGATCCAGGTAATGGAAGCAAGGGAGAGGTTTGAGCAATTTGCATAGATATACGTAAAGAAAAAGAAGTACATTTAAAACACATAGAAATTGAGAAAGAGGGGTCCTAGATTGGTTAGCCTACAAGATCATACCCATACAATGCCCGGTAATCACTCCTCAATGAGGGGATATACATGACATTAGCACATAGTCATCATATCCTTACTACCTAATTCCCTCCCCTTGGTCATAGCCTAAAGCATTCTAGCAACCTTGAAATATATCCTATACGTGCACAACCCGTCCCTTCCTTGTGGCCCAGGAGGTATTTAGGAACTCTATTTAGATAGTTCTAGATCATCCTAAGGTACTTAAAGGAGAAAAGTCTAGGCGTCAACCAAAACAATTATGACTGCACTAAAGAGAGAACAATTAAAGGCTCACATTTTTACCTCCACAAACACAATGAGTAAGTGCACGTCTCAAACAACAGTTTTCAGATATTTAAGAGGAACTCTAGAACAGGATATCTAGGTGAGCAATGAATATGCAGTATTGAGTTAGGACCAAAGTATCAAAGACCTAGTTTGCCTACTGATTTTTAGACCTATTAAATATGAGCAGTTACAAATAAAAGGCATAGTTTTACGGTTTGCAGGATTTTTAATCGCCCTATAGGCTTGCCTAAGCGTATAATAATGATGTCCTATGAGCATGGTATCTAATCATTGATCATGAATGCAGTAAAACAATTTTAAACAGGCAATTTGAATCCTATATGCATGCTTTCTAGTGATACTGATTAACACATTTTTGAAGAAACGAGTAGGTTAGTTAGTTAAACTGATTCAGAACCTACATGCGTGAGTTAAACTGATCTTAGATCTAACTAAACTGGTTTTACATCCTACAGGCATGATTTCTAATTATACATAGGGTGAAGCAAGCAAAATTTATTTAACCAAAGCGAAATCCCTATAGCCATGATTTCTATTAAAGTTGATTTTAAATCCTATAGGCATGATTTCTTAGGATGAATTTGAATACATGTTGTAATGGAAACTGAATCTCAGTTACTTTACACCCTATAGGCATGGTATCTAATTATATGAAATGGAGCAGGTAGAATTTATTTCAACCAAGAACACAGCACATATAAATCAAAATAAACTCTATAGGGATGTTATCTACCCAACTTTTACCTACAGTATACAACTACCCTCCCTTTTCACTAGTCACATCAATATTTGTTTATAATTAATTATTACAAACCAAGAATTGAATAAATTATATAAATATAAATATACATTAATCTATAGGGAGCCTGAAGTAGGTCCAAAGTATTTTCCCAAGCCTTCAGTAGTCTCAAGTGCCCAAAGTTCCATAGCCAATCTCATGTCTAGGCGTGTCAGAGTTCCCTAAGGACCTCAAGGATCCCGGCAGTGCTCACACCCAGACCTTTATCAAATAAGAACTGATTTATCCGCAGTGTGGAAGGGCCAGCCCTGATATGCCAGAGTTCAAAGAGACCTCAAGGGTCTCTAAGCAGTACACATACCAGAGGGGCAGGACTTAGTAATCTAAGAGTAAGTGAGAGTGCATAATGATTTGAAAAGAGTTTAGTAAACAGTATAAAGAAAGGTCTTAGGAGGAAAAAGAGTTTCTGAAAAACCGGTACTAATTTTAGTGATAAAACCAACTTGAGAAAAAATATGAAAAAAACAATTTGCAATCAGAACATAGACCACAAACAAGCAGCTTTGAAAAGCACTTTGAAAGAAGTTTCCATACAGGGAAAGAGGGGTTGGGAACACATAGAATACACCTTAATGGATCACATAAACAACATGAGGCATATAGTTCTCAAGAGGTTCAACATAACTAACAAGCTCGACATAATGCAGGTCATTGAAACATGAAGCAAAGATCACAGTAGACACATATTAAGGACATATGAAGAACAAACTAGAGTCACCCTAAGGAGATCGGATAACTCAGCAGGAGCAAGGCAGTACATGCAAGGACTTAAATAAACATGCTAGGCAAGTATTAACAAGCATAGGCATGTTAATTACATAGAAGCCAAGTTTAGGCATGCTAGATAAACAGTAGTCAGTCAAACAGGCTAGTTACATATGCAAAACATGTTAAACAAGATAGTGAACAGCCTAGTAGGGTAGGGGTCATGCTAATTACATATTTGAATAAAGCAGTATTTGGCATGCCAGGTAAACAGTAAACAAAAGCAGGAATGAACTCCAGATTGATGAACTAAGACAGTAAATAAACACATAGGTTTGGATTCTGAAACTTAATCAGAAGCATACCAGTTAGAGGAAGAAAACACAAGATGTATGACAGGTGTGGTATAATTTCCAGCCTTGGCTTGCAGCCGGCTGGACTAACAGAGATCACAAGTAGCAGAGATTTAGCAGAGAGAGCAGAGAGCTTTTTTAGAGTGTAGAGTGGTGGTTTGATGAACTAGTGTTCGTGTCTAAGAAGTTAAAATAAGAAAGTTTATATAGTAGCTCGAGAGTAGAGTAAATAAGGTAAAGTAATCATCAATCAGCAATTAAGGAATTTCATAATCAATCACACAAAGATTCAACATAGTTTTCTCCTTTAATTAAGAAAAATCAACCAACGGTAATGATAAGAACTAATTAAGGCAAGAGGTTCAATTAAACGGAGTAAAGAAGTAAGAATCAGAGGTCTTATTAAAGAAAAGAGTTCAAATCAAGCTAAAAATAAAGAACTTCATAGTACAATAGTCAAAGGTTTAATTAAGGAGAGAATCATGTAAGGAATCAGCAAGTATCGCGGACAATCCAAATAAGGCAAGAAAGGAATAATTCGAACTCAACACATAAGCCTTAACGAAACACATTGGTAAATCAAAAATTCAAATCAACACTGATTTAAAGAGAGAAATATATGTTTACCATGAATAAGAAAAAGATAAATATGGACACATAGAATTAGTAAGGAGTCGAAGCAAGAACCTTAGTAGAGGCATATTAGGATATAAAAATAAAAAATCACAAGACATCGAATTAAGCTAAAGAAAAATCACAGGAACCAAAGCACAGAACGAAATCGGTGCACAAGTAACCCGGACAAACTCAGAATCCAAACAAAATTTTGAAAAATTAGCATTTTTAGCATAAACGAGTTAAGATTAGAGAAAACCTTACGAAATCGGTTAAAAAACATAAGATATAGAAGATTAAACACTCAAAATTATCAAATGTTTTGGAAAATGAAATTTTTGGGAAACCCTAGGTTTAAAAAATGAAAAATCATTCAAAAATTAGAAGGTTCTTGAAAAACTCATGTGAAATAGGTTTGATCCATCTCAGATCTTGCACATATTTGAGAAGTTCAAAGGACAAAAATTAGGGTTTCGTGAAGAACAACACAGAGGTAAAGAAGCAAGCTTAGAAATCCATAGATCTAAGGCGACATAGGAAGATCTTACACAAAATCAAACTGGAACAGCCTGAAACAGGCGAGCAAAGACCAAAGGCGTAAGCGACTAACCCTGGTCCTTAAGGACCCTAGAGACAGTGGTTCCATCATAGGAGAGGCCATTAGAGGCCTGGGGGTGGTGGGAAATCACCATAAATGTCCATAGATGAGTGCCAGTGAGGATGGATTAGGGTTGTCACGACCCAATTTCCAGACCCGGTCGTGATGGAGCCTCTCATGAAGACAAGGCCAGCCAACAGAACAACGACGCCCCTTTCAATATTATTAAACATAAAGGAATAGATAAATTCAACTTAATGACAATAATAATCAATATCTACAACCCAACACAACCCGACCGGGGTGTCACAAGTCACGAGCATCTAAAGAAGACTGAACATGCCAATAATAATATACAAAATAAAATCTGAAATCAAAAGATGAAGTCCGGTGCCGCGAACGCTGGCGGTCACCTTGCTCAACTACAGTAGCATATCAGCAGTAATACCTTCAGTCAGCTATTAACCCGCTTCCGGGTAAACAATACCTGCAACTACACGCGAGGTGCAGGGAGTAAAGTGAGTACTCCAACTCAATGAGTAATAAGAGTAAATAATAACTGAGCGGCAAGAAATCACGTAAAAGCACTCCATCATGCTATATAGGATAGTACGACCCTTTGAGAAAACAGTAAAACCATGAAAATCCTTTAGACAATATTTGATTCAGTTTAAAAACCTCTTTTGAAAATATCATCTTCCAACAATCAAGAATATGAATGCGATATCAGATAGTGCAAGTCAGCACATAAGTCAGCCCCTCAGGCACAGCACTCCACCAACAAATAACACCAGGGTATCTGGTAAATAGTACAAGAAGTAGCGTGGATGCCAATGATATGAGAGCGCTAAATGTCATTACACGTAGTACAAACAGGAACCAATGCATAAATGCAATGCAATGCACATGACCGCTGCGGCGCGCAGCCTGATCCGTTTGGGTACCCGCGCTCACTGTAGGGGTTCAGACTCCGAAGGGGCTCCTACAGCCCAAGCGCAATATCAATATCACAACGCTGCGATGCGCAGCCCGATCTATCCTCAGTCTAGAAAATGCACACATAGCACTGCTGCGGTGCGCAGCCCGATCCATGCTCAGTCCAGAAATGCACATAAGCCACTAGGGCAATATTCAAATAACAGTTCTCAGTTCCGAACGTTAAAAATATGTAGTTTAAGTTTTAAAACCTTAGAAATATGACTAGACGGCTCAAAGAAGTGTTTAACTCAGGACTGAAATCATTTAACATGCCAAGTATCATGGAAATAGTGATAATAATCCCTAAGGATTCAATCAGTTGGCACGAGGCCCATATCACAATAATTAATCCATTTTTATAAGGATATCAACTAAGCTTCAATCAATTAGGTAGTTATTTTATTAAGCGGGATGGAACAAGTCACAATCCCTAACGGTGCTCTACCCCACGCCTGTTATCCGGCATGCAAGTCACCTCAAAACAGCACTATGATGTGCAAACCCGGGGTTTCAAACCCTCAGGATATCATTTACAGTATTACTCACCTCGAACCGGTGAAATCTCTAGATCGCGATGCCTTTTCCCCTCAAATCGGCCCCCACACGCATCGTATCTAACCAAAACCACAAGGAATACATTACAATAGACTAATGAAACATAAACCAATCGAAAGAACTCGAAAAACACCAAAAATCACGAAGTTGGCAAAACCCGAGCCCCGGGCCCACTTCTTGAAAAATTATGAAATTCACATCACCGTATTTTTCGTCTCGCCACGAGTCCGTACATATAAAATTTACCAAAATCAGAGTTCAAATGCTCCCTCAAATCCCAAATTTTCATTTCAAAAACCCAAGCCGTAGTTCTTCAATTTTTCACCCAATTTTCCAAGAATTAAAGGTTGATTCTTCAATAAAGTAGCATTTCTAGGTCACGAGACTTACCTCCAATCGATTCCCATCAAAACCCTCTTCAATTTCTACCAAAAATCTCTTGAGGTGGTTCAAAAATAGAGGAAATGATAAATGGGTCGCGGATGAAATGTCCTTAATAAACCCTACTGTCTTTAGCTTTTTCTTCTATGCGAACGCGAGACCACTCTCGCGTTCGCGATGCATAAATTTTTCCTCTGATAATATTTCCCTTCGCGAACACGTCTGATCTCCCCCGAACGCGAAGGTCTGGCCCCTGAACCCACGCAAACGCGGCCTTCTGAACGCGAACGCGTTGAACACCCAGGTTGGCCCTCTACTTTCTTCTACGCGAACGCGTGCCCAGCACCGCGAACGCGAAGCACCAATGCCTCAACCTATGCGAACGCGTGTCCCCAACGCGAACGTGATGAACATTTTTCTGACCTCCAAACTTAACTCTACGCGAACACGAAGAAGGAATTCTCTGCAACTCCACAGCTGGAAAACCAGCAATCACACAAGTCCAAAAATGATCCGTTGATCACCCGAAATCACCCTGAAACCCCCAGGACCTCAACCAAAAACACCAACATACCCCAAAACATCATATGAACTTGTTCCAATCATCAAAACACGTTAAACAACACAAAAATCATCAATTCACCACGGATTCAAGCCTAAGTTTTCTTCAAACTTCCGAAAAACACATTCTATCAAAAACCCGACCAAACGATGTCCGAATGACCTGAAAATTTGAAAACATATCCAAAATAACCCAACGAAGCTACAGCAACTCTCAGAATTTCATTCCGACCCTCGGATCAAAATCTCACCCATCAACCGGAATTTGCCAAAATACTAACTTCGCCAATTCAAGCCAAATTCTACGCCGGGCCTCCAAAATCAATTCCAATCACGCTCCTAAGTCATAAATCATCCCCCTAAACTAACTGAATCACCAGAAATCACATCTGAGCCCCCTAACTCAATAGTCAACATTTAGTTGACTTTTCCAACTTAAGCTTTCCTTAAAGAGACTAAGCGTCTCATTTCTTATCACAACCAATCCAAATCAACTCTAATGCACCACATACCGATAACGAAATATGAATAATCATAAAATGGAAAAAATTGAGCAATAACACATGAGACGATGGGTCGGGTCGTCGCAAGAGTTTAGACTTGAGAGCATTTAAGAGAAGAGGGGATTAGGTGACGGCGGGGAAGGGTGTTAGAATGATTAGGGTTTGGGGGGTGTAGGCTAGTTTATTTTAGGATGGGGAATCTGGACCATTGATCACAATGATCAACAGTCAATATTTGCCCGAGTATTGGGTTGGGCAGGTGGGTATTTTGCCTGGGGTTTCTGGGCTGGTTTATAAGGGGTTAAAACTGGGCTACTCAATAGGCTAGGTTTCAAATGAAAAAGAGGCAATTTTTTAAATACGTATTTAATTGCTAAAACAGTTTTAAAAAATAGTTAATAAATTATAAAAAATAATTCTCATGCATGGAAATGTTTTAAAGTAATTACTTAATATTTTAAAAATATAAAAGGCTATTTTCCTATAAAAATAATATAATAATGCATGCATAGTCTATAATTGTAAAGTAAGTGCAATTGCATCCTACAAATACAAATGTGGTTATTTGTGCAATAATTGAAACTTAATACAAATGTAAATGATAAAATTAAGCCATAAAAATTATCATAAAATTATTTTATGATACAATTAGTGATTGTTTTATAAAACAAATGTCGGGATAAATTAATTAAATGTGTTAAAATACAGAAATTGTATGAGAAAATACTTGTTGATACCAAAGCATAGTTTTGAAAATATTATGGAAAAAAATGGGTATCAACAGCCCGATCCCATAATCTCACTCACACTCAGGCCCTCAGCATCATTCAGTCATCAATCTCTCCAGTCTCTTGGGCTCACAATGCCATGAAACTAGCCCAAAATGATGATATAATATGCCAATAAATGGTACTCCCTCCGTTTTAATTTATGTGAACTTGTTTGACTAGGTACGGAGTTTAAGAAAAAATGAATACATTTGAAATTTGTGGTCCTAAACAAGTCAAAATGGGACCTAGAATATTTGTGTGGTTATAAAAGCTTCTAGAATTGTAAGTTTAAGCTAAATTGCTTCCAAATTTAGAAAGAGGTCATTCTTTTTGGAACGGACCAAAAAGAAATAGGTTCACATAAATTGGAGCGGGGAGAGTAACAGAGACTGAGATATGATATTCATATGAATGCGTATGGCTGAGTATATAAAGCAAAGAAAGCAGATAACTCAACACCAGAAATGACCTCAGTGGGTCCCAACACGATAAGCATGTTGCCCAGACATGGTTTCTAACATTATTCACAGCTAAATAGCTCAAATATGCAGAAATTTTATGGTTACAGGTAAGATCAGGTAACTACACATTACCACAGAAATAACGACATCACAACTCACACGGTGCATGCCTATACGCCCGTCACCTATCATGTGCGTCACCTCAAGACCAATCACATAATATGTAATTCGGGGTTTCATACCCTCAGCACCAAGTTTAGAAGAGTTACTTACCTCGAAAAAGCCAAATCCAATACCCAGTAAGCCAAACGATGCTCCAAAAATGCCACCCCACGCGTACCGACCTCCGAACGGCTTGAAACTAGCCAAAAGCAACTTAAATACATCAAATAATGCCAAATGAAACAAAACCAATCGATAAAGGTCGAATCTTTAATCAAAACCCCAAAATTGACCAAAAATTCAAACTTGGGTCCGTGCCTCGAAAACTGACAAAACTTATAAAATTTGACAACCCATTCAATTACGAGTCCAACCTTACTAGTTTCACTCAAATCCGACTCCGAATCGATGTTTCAAACTCAAAAATTCACGTTATGAAATTTTAAACAAAACCCCCAAATTTCACTTTAAAATCATCGGTCAAATGCCAAAACGAAGATCGATTCATGAAATATAACCAAAATCGAGTATATAACACTTACCCCAATCCATATGGTGAAAATTGCCTCCAAAAATTGCCCAAATCCGAGCTTCCCAACTCAAAATATGTTAAATGAACAAACCCCTCAATTTAACATTGTTTTGCCTCATTTATTCTAACAAATCTCGAAACTCACATTTAATAACTCCAATGGACTCCTTGTGAAATTCTAATTAAGATAGGCTCTTTAATCACTCCATTTGAACTTATGTTGAAGGAGATATGTAGGTTTCAATATTTGAAAATAGTGCAGATTTTTAAATATGAAGTCAGTGGCAATTTTGTAATTAATCTGAATAATCTGGCAACCCAATTCTTAGTAAAATGACCATAAAATACTTATATGATACCCAAATTCGATGATTCTTTTTTATATGGTTCCATAATTACGATACAAATCTAATGCTTCAATCAAAACAAAAATCGAAGCTTATTTGTTCAATGTGGTACCATTTATGCTTGAAAAAACGACGTCGAAACATAAGAAAAACGAGCGCAACACAATCCAAACCTATCCGAAATTTACTCGAGTCCCTCGGGATCCCGTACGAACATACCAACAAGTCCCATAATATAACACAAACCTACTCGAGGCCTCAAATCACGCATAACAATATCGAAACGATGAAACGCACCTCAAATCAAACTTAATGAACTTTCGACTACCAAAAACTCAAGCCAAAACATACCAAATCAACTCGGAATGAACTCAAATTTTTTACACAAGTCCTAATATATCATACCGCTCGTACCCCCAACTACCGAGTGAAGCAAAAATGCTCAAAATGACCGATCGGGTCGTTACAGAGCAAATCTCAGCATCCCATGCAAAACCCTAGATTATTTGTGGAGATTTTAATGAAATTACATCCGCCACAGATAAATTTGGGGGAAACCCTATTACTAAATAATCGAGCCAATGCACTAATAGATTGCCTCCATAGTATCAACATGGTTGACCTAGGTTTCACCGGCTCACGATTCACAGGGTCAAACCTAAGAAGCACTAGGAAAAATTTGATTCTTGAAATTTAGACCGCTTCTATGAAAATCCCTCATGGCTTAGTACACATCCCCACTCTATGATAAATCATCTTCCTAGAACTCATTCAGTCCATTGCCCTCTCTTATTAAATCTATTAGAAACAATTATCGCCAACAATCTATTTAGGCTGGAAACCATGTGGTTTGGTCATCTAGACTTCACTAACATCGTCAATCATCACTGGCATCAGTACTCTTTATCCCATTGTGCACTTATTAATTTTATCAAACACGTCAAGGAATGGAATAAGACTACTTTTGGCAATATTTTACAAACAAAAAAAAGTGCTACTTGCCAGACTAGCGGGCCTCCAGAAAATGGACCCTACCACAAAATCTTTCTTCCACCAAAACCTAGAAAATAACCTAGCCGATCAATACAATATTATTTTAGAAAATGAGGAAGATTTTTGGAAACGTAAATCTCGTGTTCTCTGGCTAAATGAGGGCGACACTAACACTAAGTACTTCTACATTTGAATAGACATGAATCAAGAAGGGTGCTCAAGCAAAAATAAGAAAATATCCAACCGCATTCCAGCTGGATCACTTGCATCTTTGCGAAATAAAAGGGTTTCGTCGTTGACAACAAAAAGAACCTTCCAAGCTACAAGATCAAATGCAAATGAAGAACGAAAATCAGAAGGTGGATTACCTTCATCTTTGCGAAACCAAAAGGTTTTGTCGTTGACAACAAAAACAGTCTTGAAAGCTATAAGGTCAAATACAAATGAAGAACGACAATCCGGAGGTGGATCTAAATTGCAAGAACAAGTGCAGCAAGTGACACAGAATTGCACCTCTTCAGCAACACAAGGAGTACATGAACAAGTGCAACAAGCGAATATGGATTCCATCACTTCTGCATCACAGGGAGTACATGAACAATCTAATGATTCTACCAATCATGAAGCAATTGAACAATCTGAGGAACAAGGCAAATATATATAAATTTTAATCATAAACTTAACTAAATATAGTGATTAATGATTATCTTTGTTTTGTACTATTGCAGGCCCCTCCTCGCCAAAAAGAAAAAGAGGCCGCACTCAAATGCCAAGTGTTCATGTTAGAAATGAGCGTAAAATAATAATTCTAAATGAGTTTAATCAACCCGTTGGTCCTACTAAAGAGGTTGTAAATGAGTTGGGTAGCTTCCTCGGCACATTGGCAAGGAGTGGGACTTTTTGTCCTCTTAATGTATTTAATTGGAGGAAACTAGACACAAAAGATGACATGTGGAAATATATCAAGGTATGAAGTTCCCAATGTCCAATAAACATGGATGATATTTCTTATTTCTTACACTAACCCAATTGCACTAAATTTGTAGGAAAAATATGACATTCCTGACGAGGCGAAAAAATGGGTTTTTGAAGCAATTTGTAGTTCTTGGAGAAAGTATAAGAGTCAATTGAAGGCAACCCACTTCACAGCCTATGAGAATGATGAGCTTCGAATGGAGAATAGGCCATTAGATGTTCCGGAATCTCACTTTAAGGATCTTCTTAAATATTGGAACTCCGATCCTCACAAGGTAATTACAGCACTGTTATTATGATTACATACTTGAAACATTTTGAGTGCAATGTTATCTAACGAGGCATGATGTGTTGCCTATTTGGAATTATATTGATAGATCTGAATCTCATGCTTAGCCTTTGGTAGTTCCTTACTCTATTATCTCAGATTTACCATATGTATAGGTCCTAATACATGAATCGCTTGCATAAGGTTTAAGACATGAAGTTTGACACTTGTTTAGGAAGAAAACCTAGAATTCTAAGTTGTTATACTCTGTGTCTTATTAAGAAAATGAAGAGAACTAGTCTTTGAAGCAAATATTTAGTGACATCCCCTTCAAAGAGTGTAGTCTTAATTCGGAAAAAAACTTACATGTTCCAATAACTTACGTTTCAAAGATAATTTTAAAGAGCAGATGATGTTAGCCATGGCTCTTTCACTGGCTGAGGCAAGCTCGCGGTCTAGTCCACCTGGAGTATCATGGCACTAGTAGTGCTTGTCCTTGATCACTTATTTATTATTACCTGTAGATAGTACAATTTTTGGAGTGTGTTTCGCTTGTTCAAATAGTCCATTAGCACATGTAGCATTTGTACTAGGCAAAACACCAACCCATTCCAGTTATTGTCGCTCCTTATGTACATCAGTAGCTATATGACTTGCTGTTCTTTCTAGAAGATCAACCACAAAAACATGTTTACCACTCGTAGATACAGTTGGATCGACAGGAGAATTCAATGCAACAGTATCACTTCGAACTCCTGGTTGCATAGCTGAATGAATAGCTTTTGTTATTGCACTATTTCGAACTTCTGTAGCTATTGTACTATCCTCCATCATCTGTAGAATGTCATCAGATATTTCTATTACATTGACTCTTGCATCATCCGTATTATGAGGATTAGTAGTTGCATTTACTTTAGTTCGACCGACCACTGGACATGTATATTGCATTACTGCTGTCTGCTCTTGAGCATTATCAAAATTTCCAGCTCCTTTAGACACTAGTCCTGTATTACTAACCTTGAGCCCAGGTAATTGCCCAGCCTTCAATTTGTGTCGTTGGTCCACAGTAACCTGCCTAGCTTTTTGAAACTCAACCACACCTCTAACACCAGTCCTAGATGAACTAGGATCCACGTGAGAGGCATTCTCCAAAGCAGTTGTAGTCTGGTATACTGTTGAACGAAAACAGAGAAATTGATTCTAGTGAATGTATGTTGTTTGAGTCTGCACATAACAGGTTTATAAGTTCAGCTCATTTACAAATTGTAAATATTTGTCGAGTTACTTCAACATGTATTTCAAGAACTGGTTCTATTGTGAAAAATGTTAGAAGCAGATATATGTTGTACGTACCATTATTATATTAGCAGTTAATTTGCATCTTTGTTTAATACTATGAGTGTAGTCTTGGGTCATAATGTGGGTAATAGGAATAACCGTTGGTTGCTATTTGGTTGACTCGTTTATTTGCAGAAAATGTCTGAAACCAATACAGAGAATCGAAATAAGTTGAAGTGTCCACACACTGTTGGCAGAACACCTTTTGCTTTAATTCGCGAGGTTTGATATTTTATCTTTCTTTTTTTTTAAATTATGAACTTGCTAAATTTATATGAAAAGATTCTTATACCTGTATTCATGTAACTAGGAAAAAAAGAAGGAAATCTCTGATACTTCAGACAGTGTATCAAGTAAGGACATTTTCGTGGCTACAAGAACAAGAAAACTTGGCCGAGTATACAAAAGCTCATATGACAATACGATTAGTAAAATTGTATGCAATTTCTTATTTAAAGTTTGTTGTGCTTATTTATTTGGTCTATTCAACTTTAGTTACTTAAAACTCTTTTTTCTTGCATTTTGGTTTGTAGGTTGAAATGGAGAGATTACAATCGACTCAGGAAAATGAAGATGGGAGTCATTCAAATGATGCTTTTGCATCAGTCATGGGACCTGAACATCCAGGTCGCATGAGATTGTATGGACGAGGGGTTATCCAGACTGTGTTAAAAGGGCAAAAAGGGAATCTTGGATCTTCTGATGAGAGGATGAATCAGAAAATGGAGGAAATGGAAGAGAGGATGCAACAAAGATTGCATGAAAAGTTGAACGAACAAAAGGATGTTATGGAATAAAATATTACAATGAACGTCATCGCACAACTTCAGCATCTGAACCCAGATTTGCGACTTGATCCTGACATGTTAAGGTTCAGTGCATGTTCACCTGTAGAAGCTTCCTCTGCACAACAAGCTGCTGTTCAACTAAACAGTCGACCATCTGCAGGTAGTAACAATCAAGGTCAGTACGTACCAAATGTTATACATCTTCTATTTCTTCTTCTTCTCCTCCTCCTTCCTTGGTTGTGATTTTGCTTTGGTTCAAGGCAGAGTGGATATGGTTCCTTGTGTTGCCATTTTAAAAATTGCTAGTTTTCTTATTTCTAAGATGATTGCTAAGGTAAGGCCAGACCAGTATCCATTTTCTCTATTAAATAGCAGACCAAGTAGCACAGCCAGACCTAACGAAATTGAATACTTGCATGCGAATACCAGTCTTTCGTTCATTTCCTTAATCCAATTGTTGCAAACTTCTCTGTCACTTCCCTATGTATCTTTGGATCCTTTAGTTATAGGTTTAGTCATGGTGAAATTATTTATGCACCTCTTGATACAAGATAAGAAGAAAAGTACTGGTTGATCTAGGTTTGTCGGGAAAATTGGCTCAGGGGACAAACTGGAAAACTCATTCTCAAAATTTTCTTCTGTTTGTGGAGCTACCATTGAATAGGATGGCAAAAAGCACCGACACTGCTCCAGTTTTAGACCAGGCAGCTGTAGCACACGATGTGAGACGCTTATCAGCTCTTCATCTATCATTCTAGTTAGAAAACAAGGACAACAAGTTAAAGCCATTTCCATGC
>MU748694.1:51289-81974 GCA_026770625.1 Nicotiana glauca
ATTTATTCTTTCCAAAGCATTTTCAGAGGATTTATTGGACGGTTCAAGTATTTATGTTTGTGATTCTTCTTATGCATTATTCTTTACTTTGCCATCATAGCTTGATAGTTTAAAAGTCTTGGTCCTTGGTAATAATATCAGATTGTTATTGCGTATAATTTGTTGAGATGAATAAGTTGGATTAATAAAAGAAGAACAAAAACAGTTAAATGCTTGAGTATTCTTAGACCGGATTCTGTTGAAGGGTAATAACTTTATTTATGCTCTTTTGTAGGTGGAGTTGATCAACAAATGGATGTTGAAGACAATGAAGACAATGAAGAATTAGACCTTATTTGAAATGAATTTTGTATTGTTATAGCTAAATGTTCTAGGAATCTTTTGTTGTCAACGTTTTTGAAACTTATTTACTATCTTGAAATATACTAAACTTATGCACTCATGGGTTAGAATATTTAGCTTTATGGATAATTTTGTATTATTAATAGTTTCATTTTATGATGTATTTAAATTTTAGTGTTATTATAATTTATTATATGCATAAATATTTATTTATAACAGGTAATACATTTTGGTTTTAATTGAACTGATACAATAGCCTACAAGAACCGTTGTAATAGGACACAAATGTCGTTCCAGTAGACAATGTAAACCGTTGCAATAGGTCCCATAAATTGTTCCAAATACAACTACAACCGTTACGATAGCCTAAATAAACCGTAGCTATATCCAACATAACCGTAGCAATAGCTTACATAACTGTTACTTTAAACAATATGGTAACGGTTTAAAACCGTTGTATAAACAAGATAGTAACGGTTTTGAACCGTTCCGCCTAAAAACAATAACCGTTCCAATAGAGAAAGGGAAAACCGTTGCGATAGAGGTATCTATTGTCACGGCGATGCAAACCGTTGCAAAAACCGTTCCGGTAGACCTATGGGTACGCCGGTTGATGTAACAGTCTTTTAACCGTTCCAGTATCCATATGGCAACGGTTTGGCAGTCTGTGAGAACGGTTTTGCAACCGTTCCCGTAGATCAATTTTTCAGTAGTGATTTATACTATCCGAAGAAGAAGAAATAGAATTCTAGGCTTAAATGACTCTGTAGGTAACTGGTCCTACTATTTTTGTATATGAAATCACTACCATTATCTTAAAACCCTACAATGGTATTTATTCAACTGAGCTTACTTCCAGCACTAATGAAACGCACGATCACTATGAATATACTCTATCACAAGAAGATGGGACACATCTATCCAGACCTATTACTGAAATAGAAGTAAACCAAGCAATTAGATCCTTTCAACCTCTTAAAGAACTTGGGCTAGATGAGCTTCACTCAATTTTCTTTCAAAGGCACTCGAAGCCACTAAAAGTGCCGTCATGCAAACTTGCAAAGATGCTTTTGACTCCGCCACCATACCAGGTGATCTGAATACCATCTTCATCACTCTCATCCCAAAAGTCAAGTACCCTGAGCACATTTCTAAATATAGGGCTATAAGCCTCTACAATACCATCTATAAAACCATTACAAAAATAATTGTGAATACGATACACCCTTTCCTCAAACACCTTATTAGTCCCAATCAGTGCAGCTTCTTGCCAGGTAGAAGGGTTGTCTATAATGCCATCATAGTGTAAGAAGTAATTCACTCTTTCAAACGCATGGCAGGTCATTCGGGCAACATGATGCTCAAGCTAGACCTAGAAAAAAAATTTGACATGCTTGAATGGTCTTTCATCCGCAAATCCCTCTATTAACTTAAGATTCCCTGCAAAACTTATCAGCCTAATCATGAATTGTATCTCATCCTCCAACATCTTCATCATGATTAATGGAAAATCAACAAAATATTTGAACCCTCGAGAGGCATACGTCAAGGAGATCCCCTCTCTTCATACATCTTCATCATTTGTATGCAGGCTCTATCTCACCAAATTGACCAAGCAACAGCCAATGGAGACTGGACGCCAGTTAAGATCAGTAGATCTGGACCACCAGTCTCGCACCTCCTTTTTGCAGATGACCTTATATTATTCTCACGAGCTGACCTTCATAATGCTAACACCATTATAAATAAATTCAACAATCTCCACAGCCAGCCCGGACAAAAAAATAACTTCTCCAAATCAAATTACTCTTCTCGAAAAATGTACCCACTAACACTCAAGATTATTTGACTAGAGCACTAAATATTTGTAAATCAAATAATTTTGAAAATTACCTTTGTTTCCACCTAACAAATAACTTTCCAAAAAGGTAAAGATTACCAATTCATAATCGATAAAATGAATAACAAACTGTCTGGTCGGAAAGCAAAAACTCTCAATATGGAAGGAAGACTTAGTACTAGCCATTATTCATAACTACCCTATGTAAAACAACCTACTACCAACATCTACTAGAAATCACATTGATCGTATCCAAAGAAATTTTCTGGGGGGCTCAACCCTAAAAAGAAAAAAAAATCTACCTTGCAATCTGGGAAACTGTCACCACTCCCAGAACACTGGGAGGACTAGGTCTATATAAAACTGTCGATAAAAATTATGCTACGCTAGCAGGTTTAATTTGGCGATTCCATAAGAGTACAAATTCTTTATGGGCCAAAATGCTTCACGCAAAATATGTTCAGCATAGACATACAAGAAAATACCAGGCCAAGCCAATTGATTCATATATATGGAAAATTGTGACAAAAGCTAATGTCCTCTTCCAAATAGGGCTCTCCTGGAAAATACGGGATGGCTTAACCATCAACTTCTGGAATGACAACTGGCTCCCAAATAATAGTTGTCTGCGCCACACGATCTAAGGGCCCCTACAACACATGGAGGAATAAATATTTGTATCCTCAATCATCTCAAACCACTTGTGGTTTCTCGGAAGATTATCTTTATCACTACATCCTACCAATGTTCAATTGATAAACAACACTATCATACCATTCTCGACCAACAAGCCCTACCAATCTTTCTGGAACCAAACTATACTTGGCAATTTTACTAAAAAAATCAACATCTATATGCTATAACTCCAAATCACCAACCAACTGCCATCACCCACTCGTATCACTTGCTCTTGGATTTGGAACTTCAAATGCTTGAACAAGCACAAGTTATTCTTGTGGCTACTTCTGCACCACAAACTCCCTACTAGAGAATTTATGTACCAGAGAAAAATAATTCTATCATACTTCTATCAATTCTGTTCAAATAATGTAGAAGGCATACATCACATATTCTTTAGATGCAAGCATTCATGCCATTTATGGCCTTTATTCAACCTACGCCTACCCCACCTCACAACCTTGCCAACCGGATAAGGGAGCACTCCTCAAAAAACAATGCCATACAAACACCAAATGCTTCCTTTACAGCACCATCCTCCACCGTAATATCATTCATCCTCTAAAATATTTGGATTTATAGAAATTCAAACCTCTTTAACCAAACCTCAGTCCCTACGTGCAACATGCTTCAAGTAGCAGAATACCTTTCACTCACTCAGACAACAACATCCCCAAAACCAAGGCAACAAATCACAATAAGATACTTACCACCACCAACTAGCCAATATAAGCTCAACATTGATGGTGCTTATGATCCAACTCACCAAACCAGTGGTACTGAGGGAATAATTAGATACCACAACGACACATAGATAGTGGGTTTTACGCAAAAGCGAATGCAAATTCTACCATACATGCAGAGATGCTAGCACTACTCGCTGGACTGGAACTATCTTTCACAAAAAATCTCTTCCCAATAATAGTGAAAACAGATTCACATGTATTATGTAATTTATTTGAGATTGAACAAACGCAATTCTCACATCTCCTTAATAATTGCATTTTTCTTCTTGATGCTATTGGATTAGAGTCTATAAAATACATTTACAGGGAAGGAAACTTTGTGGCTGACGCTCTATCAAAGTATGAACGTATCATGCAATCAACAACGATGGAGGAAGACAACATAACCTATTGGGAAACACCACCGGTATTTGTTTTATATGCTTTCAATAAAGATAGATTGGGGACAATCGCTATGTGATATATCCCTATGTCGTGTAATAACGGTAACTAGTCTTTTTTTAGTGCTTTAATATAAGTTATTCCTTTCATTAGCAAAAAAAAGGTCCCTAAAACGTGGCGGCACATAGAATGGGCTTGGCCCACTTCTTTCACCCATATTATGATCCAAAATTGTAAAAATTATACGGGTACCCTATTTGATCGCCCCTATTTAACCTGTACCCACTTTTTAATTTTTTTAAAACTTGTACCCACCGTTTAAACAACTTTAGGCTTTCTTCTCCTCGTTCTTCTTCTTCTTCTTCTTCGGGTAACCGTAATTTTATATGGTGTTTGTGAATATATTTTAAGGTAAATTATGATGTGTTATAGTGATGAGCTATTGTGGCACTTTATTTTTACTATTGCTTAGGTTTTTTTTTCTTAATTGCAAAATAGGTTTGTTAGATTTATTGTTGTTTTGACAAATTGATGATCGAGTTTTGTTCTTGATGATACATGGAGGATAATTATGTTCTCAAATTTTAGCTCATTTGGAGTAGATTAAAGTATTAAATCGTATATTAGATTGTTAAAATTCGAAAAATAAATTTCTATTTTTGGGCAATTTGCACTTCCGTCCTATTTGGCCTTAAGTGCATGAAAATATTGGTTGCACTCTAGACCTTATAGCCTTAAGTGAATATGAAGTGTACTTTTTCACTTTAGACTTATTCTTTTTAATTTCAGGACGGATAAGTCTGAAGTTGATCGTAAAGTGGGTAGGCTTGCAATTTTTTTGCAAAGTGGGTATAAGTTCAATTGTGAACCCAAAGTATCCAAAATCGAGTATAGATGCAAAAGTCCCTCCAAATTACTATATCACTAGCATGTATTATTGTAAATTAGATATACTAATTACTTATTTAGTGTACTATATTATATATTATATAAATTCTCTTCCACTAGCTTAGTACTTTACTCAATAGTTATAAACTAAATTAATTCACTAATTTCATAATTAATAAATATTATAAAAAGTAGGTTATTACAAGAACTAAGTTAGAGGTTTACTCTTTGTGAGCACGTGATTTTTGCCACGCTTAAATTACTCCTATAAATTCCTTAGAATTAGGATTTTCTTTATTATTTGAATTAATTGCATAATTTTGTGCCTTGTTTGCATTTTTGTGTGCATTTTTAGTTGCCATAATTCACAAAAATACAAAAATAGTATATTTGCATTCAGAATTCGATTTTATATTTTAGTCAATTAGCATTACTAAAATAAGAGAAAAACAACAAAAATAGTCTTTTTACAATTTCAAATTTTACATTTTTACATTTTGTTGATTTAGTTTCCTCTTAAATTAGGAATTAGTTAATTATTATCATCTTAGATTTTATTTGGGTCTTTTATTTTAGACAATAAAATTAGAAAATTCAAAAAATATATATGTATGTAAAATACACAAATCAATAAAAAAGAAGGAAAAACAAAAGAAACCAAGTAAAGGGAAAACTGGGCCATTATTTAATCTGAGCCCAAGAACTCACCCGCCCAGGCCCAAATCCGTCACCCCACCCGGTCCAGCCCCCAGGTTATCAAAACGATGCCGTTTTGGCGTCGAGTAATCTCAACCGTCCATCACCCTCATCTAACGGCCCCCATCGATCCTCCCAATTAAATAAAAGTGTCCTAAAATACACCCAAACCCTAAAACATATCACCCCTTCCTCGTACCAACACCCCTCCCTGTAACACCATCGCCGGCCACCGTCACTCCACCCCATGTCCACCTTATTCCGCCGTCCGCCGCCGGTCAAAAATCGCCGCCGCCGCCGGCGATGCCTCAAACTACCCCAAAATTTCACCACGTACTCTCCTTCTCCTCCTCTTTCCAACCCTCAAATCCATTTCCCTCAATTCATCACCGGTTTTCTCGAATGTTAAATCTAAAATCCGGCCAAAATGCAAGCTCACCCAAATTCAACAACACTCACGCCCTATACTCTACCAACCCTCCTCTTCCCCAATCTCAAACCAAAACCCTTCAAATCTCAATAAAACCTCATGAATTTTAGATCTAGAGTTTCTGAAAAATAATGTGGGATTTTTGTTAAAAGAAAGGCCTACCAAGTATCGACTTGAACTCCAAATAATATTATATGTTTTTTTTACCAAAAACAAACATATAATATTATTTGGGGGTTCAATTCAAGCTCAACCGAGGCGAAGACCAAAATCAGTAAGCCCTCTTCTTTTCCTTTGTTTGATTTTTTTTTTTGTTCTTTTTCTGGTTTTATTTTGTTTATCTTTTCTATTTTGTTTTAATAACTTCGATTATGATAATCCATCCTTAATCGATTACTCTTCATAATAACTGACTTAGGGTTTTAATGTTTTAATTTGATTTTTGTTCTACTCTACTGAGTTCTTTATTTTTGTTTTAATTCTATTTGATTTGATGTGGTTTGAACCTGAATCTTTGTTGAGTCAACGATTTAAAATATGATATTGTATTTGATTGTGATGTTATTTTTTTTTACCTTGGTTTCAATTTAGTCGTATGATCCATATTAATTAGAATTAAATTTCAATTAGATTGATTAGTTTAGTGATTAAGTTTTGTTTGGTTATAGCTGATTAGTCTCCAGTGTGATTTTTACTAACTATGGTGAATTGAGATCAAGGGGGTGGGATAGTTTGACTAGACTTAGTAATTTCAGAGGGTCTTCAAGGGTATTTTGGGCATTAAAAATGGCCCAGTTTGTTAAGGATAGTAATTTCAAGACCCAAAAAAGGGTAGCATAGGAATTTTATAGCTAAAAGAATACCCTAGGGCCTTCTAGAAGGGGGCCTTAGTGTAAGTTTTCTGCATTTTAAAGTAGTAACTTGGGTAACAAGTCATAAAATTAGGGTCTAATAGCCAAATTCTGAAATGAGGGGGGGGGGGTTGGAAAATGCTTCCAGAATATTCTACCCCATTCCTTGCCTATAAAAGGCACCTCTAATGCCTTCTTTTACAGAGGGAGAGATCTAAAATTTCCTGAAAAACTTCCAGCTTCTAAATTTCCCCCAATACATATTTTCTGTAGGTTTAAGCTCTAAAATTTGAATTTCAAATTCAAATAATCAAATCTGAAATTCTGTAGTCCAAAAAATACTTCTCTTAGATCTAAAATCTCCAAAAAAACCAAAAAATAGGACAAAACTCAAAATACTACTGTTCTATTAAAGTTTCCCTCACAACAAGTTCGATTTTCAGTGTTAAGGTTGCATTCCTGGTTTATCTAAGGTCAAAAATGATTTAAGCACTTATGGTTTTCAGGAATTGCAGTGTTCTAAAGTTTCTGGGTTAATTTTGAGTCCAATTTGATTTGATCAAGTGCAATTCGGTCTGTTTAGTTAAAGCCATCCTGTTGTGATTCATTACTGGGTTCATTTGAGCTATTTCTGGGCTAAAACTACTGATGGATTACGGTTGTTGTTAACTGTTTGTTGATCCTCATTTTTCTCATCTATTTACTCTCCAGGTACACACCTTAATCATGCCTTGATGTAGTTGTTGAAACAGAAGTGGAATAAAGCATATTCATTATCTCTTGTTCATGATATGTGTTCATTTGAATGTTGTATATCTATAGGTGGATATATGTTAGCTAATACGTATTCTGTCTAGTATAGTTTAGTTTTGATTTGTAATAACTTGAACAATGGACTGCGAACTAGTACACTTCCGTTTTAGTATATTTCTCGTGGATTCATTTAGATAGATCTTCTTTCAATTTTGTTTGAGCTCTATCGAGCTGAGTATTAACTAATATATGGATTGAGTAATACATGATAGGTTCTGCCTCCTACGGAGGCTAATAGGGTTTGTTTAGTTTTCAAAGTATTCACTTAGATCTTAGAAAATATGCGCAAAACAGGAAATATCCAGTCCTTTGCGTTTTGGTTCGTCTCATATACTTGTTGTTGAAAGCTGAAGATAAGAGTGTGAGTTTATAAATTGTAACACAGTTCAATTGGTGATTAAAGTTTGGATAAACCATTAGATCCTTTGTCTCACATTTACGTTTTAACCCAACGGTAATAGCTTAATATTGATGATCTATTATCTCTGCTGTTCATTTTTGCCATTGTTCATCTGTTTGAATTGCGAGAAGAATTGGGCCTAGCATCAGCCCAGTTGCAATAATATATAGGTTCATGAAATTTGGTCTTGAGTCCCATGACCTGCGTGATACCGATTTGGGCCTGCCTTCAGGCTCAGGCTTTAGATAATTCTCAGCCAGTTTTTAAACATAAAATCAGACAGTCTTAGGGGCTGGTTTTTGAAGCCCAACACGCCCGAATTGGGACCAGGTCAAGACCTAACGCTTGCGAATAGCCTTTCAAGGCTGGCAGTGTCTTCTTCTTGTTATCAGAGCTGATTACAAGGCCCTAAAAACTGCTGAAGATCTGAATCATGTGAGAGCCATGGATTTAAAGTATAGTAGTTCTTGAATAATACCAATTAACTAGGCCTTAGAGACAAATAATACATAAAAAAATTTAGTTTGCTTTAAGTTGGCCTTAAATAATTAAATTGAGATGAGCCTCGCCAAACAAAAGCACATAAATTGTGGGGCCCTCATTAAGTGCTAATTAAAAATGCTTAGAATTTGGGGCGTGCCGTCTAGCGAATCTCACGGCCTCCCACAAAGTGAATAATATGCTAGTTGCTTTAGGCCCGTTACTTAAATAATATTACCTTCCTAAACTCGGGTGCACATTTATGTGACCCAAATCCAAATCTCAACGAAGTCGAAATGCGTCAAAAACTGTGGGTGCATTTATGTGACGGGGTTCGAGACGCATTTTCATGACGTTGCAATTCTCTTTAAAAATAATAATAATAACGGTTCAAAATTAAAAAAAGCATATAAGTTAAAACATGTATTAAAATCATATTTTTATCCAATTATAACAATTTAAGCGACCGTGCTAGAACCACGGGATCCGGGGATGCCTAACACCTTCCCTCGGGTCAACAGAATTCCTTACTTAGAATTTCTGGTTCGCAGACTCCATTTGGGAAGTCGAAATTTTTCTTGATTTGGGATTTAAGTTAAACCGGTGACTTGGGACACCAAAAGTCAATCCTTTCCCAAGTGGCGACTCTAAAAAAAATAATAAATAAATAATTCCATTTCGAATAATGTCACTTAAAATGGAAAAACTCCCTTATACATTATCCTTCGGGTTAGGTGTGTAAAAAAGGAGGTGTGACAGCTCTGGCGACTCTATTGGGGAGACGAACCCAGAATTTCGATTCAGGGTTCAAGAATTCGAGCTTAGTATAATTATTATATTTGTCTTCGTCCGATTTTCTTACATGTTTCATGCTAAATGTGCTAAGTGCTTTACTGCTTTGATATTATTTGAATTGTATATATAAAATTATTACGAAACCCTTCTCTTCTCATCTTTGGGGATATGCTTACTGGTTGAGACTCCCTATTCTGTTTAGTGTCATACCTTAAACTAAGAAAGAGGCCGGACAAGTTACTAAGCCGGATGGCCTTTTGGTTCCCGGTACGTAGCTCCCGCCTCGACTCGAGTTGTCCGCTCGGGTACATAGTCTAGAACATATACCCAGGTTTTGAACCTAGAATGACTCGACCTCATGCCAGATCCCTAGTAGGATGTTTGTTTGCATCATGTGCATTTGACTTAGGGGACTCAACACAGGGGTTGGATCCCTCTAGGACAGGTGACCCGAAATGAATTGACCATCCTGATGCATCTTACGTGCTACTTGTGCATTTATTTGCTCGGTTATGCGTGTTGACCGGTTTAATGAGTAAAAAATTGTAGAAAATAGCAGTGTTAGGACTAAGTGAGGGCAATCATTTATTTAAAAAAAGACCCAATACCAAAATAGTACCGAAATGCTGACGGATTTTTAAAAAAATGAAAAATGGAAAAGAGAAAAAATATTTGAAAAAAAAACATTTAAAGAAAAATTGTTGTTCAAAATAGTTTTTGGCAAATCTTCCCGAACTACGCTGGTTTGATTCTCACCAGATGTGAGATACGTAGGCAACCCTCATCGGGTCCAACCTCCCTTTTGCAAAGAATAGACAAAAATACCAAAATTTTAATTTTGTCATAAATAAGTCGGGTGATGCTATTCTTGTCTAAAACAAGCCGAATGTCCCTAAAGGGGCGCCGGAAGGCTGTATTTGCAAGAACAGCCACCCTGTGTCATTTCTCAACGATTAGCTGGCACAGCCTTGAAATCTTCACCCGAAATGCTGAAAGGCCGTATCCGCAAAACCGGCCGTTTGTTTTAAATTAGAAAGCTGGACAAATAGTGTCATTTTTTAGGGTCAAAATAAGTGATTAAATCACCTTAATAAATGTGCAGGATGAGCATGATTCAAAATGAACCTTTCTCAATCATAAATATAATCCCTTTGGAGTTGCGTCTATGGTGGAACGATCTGGGCAAAGAAGGACAGAGCGATGTCAACAAATATTTGAAAGGGCTTACCGGTTTATTGGAGATTATGCCTCGGAGAGACATCATCAAAGCTTTGGTCACATGTTGGGACCCGGCACACAATGTGTTCCATTTCTCGGAGTTTGAGCTCACTCCGACCCTAGAGGAAATAGATGGGTATATCAAAAATGCCGAGACTCCTCTAAGGCAAAGTACTTGGTTGCCCCGAGAACCGTAGCTATACACAGATTCTTAGACTCTCTGAAGATAATCAGGACGGTTCACAACACAGATTTGGAAAATGACTTTTGCACCCTACACTTCATATACCACAGATATGGCCACGTAGGAGGGTTCAATAACCCGAAAAGCAAGATATGTAGCAAAGGAAACCGCCAAAATGGGAGGAACATAGACGTTTCTCTTTCATGGTGATATTTTTGGGGATTTTGGTCTTCCCAAGGAAGGATGGTAACATCGACATAAAAATCGCGGGGGTCGTCAGCACTTTAATGACTCAAGCCAAAAGCACTCTTGCACCTATGATATTAGCCGAAATCTTCCGTACCCTTACAGCCTGCAAAGCCGGAGGAGACTTCTTCGAGGGGTGCAATCTACTGCTGCAAATGTGGATGACCGAACACCTGTGCCATCATCCTCAGTTCCTGAGTTATGGGTCCACCGAGAAAACCTGCATAGAGGAGTTTTATACGAGGATTAAGGAGGTCAACTTTCCTGAAGGATTCACGGGCTGGACAACATACTTTCGGTCCCTCACTGCCAGTCAAATAGAGTGGACTTTTGGATGGTTTCCTGTTGATGAAATCATATATATGCCAGCAGCAAGGCCGCATTTCCTCTTGATGGGTCTCAGAAGCATTCAGCCTTACGCCCCGTACTGGGTTTTGAGGCAACTCGGGAGATGCCAGATAGTTTCGAAGGATGACGACCTTAGTATGCAAGTGGTTGAGATTGGTACCGATGGCTAATTTCCTGAAGCAAAGGTTCGCCAGGTCTGGAGCGAATGTCAATACTTGGCGGCGAATACCTACGTCCGAGATCGAGCTAAAGGAGAAGTGTCACCTGATTATCACGCTTGGTATAGAAGGGAAGTTGCTTTTAGGAGGCCAGCCAAAAGGCCTCACCTTCAGGAGTTTGCTGAATCGTCGCAAGAACAGTGGGCTTGGTTAGCCAAAGAAAATAAATACAAAGCCAAAATAGGAGAATTGGAAAAGCGGGTCCAAGACCTTAAGTTCGAAAATAGCGTGCAAGTTGCGGTGGACGAGGGCGAGAAAAAGAAATTGGCCAAAGAGAATGAAGCCTTACGAGCCCAAATCCAAAAGATGAAAATAGCGGCTGAAAATCCTGTTAGGAGTGCCAAAGATACAAAGCTTATAGAAAACCTAAGGCAAAAGTGAATGACTACAGTTTTGACCTCAACAAAGCAGAGAGAGAATTAGCCGGAGTTCGAAAACAATTGGCTAGAAACACGGAAGAGCGAGCTTCCATGGTTAAACAGTTAAAAGAACAATACGATAATGAGGTCACAGGATTAAGGGCAAAGGTCATCGCCACAAAGAATAAAATGATCAAACAGGCAAAGGAATTCAAAGTTGAAAGAGAGCATTGCTACACGGCATTGGCACAACTACAAATGGACTTGCAACAACTCCAGGAACAAAATCAGCAGACTTTGGAGGCCAGGGCCCAACAGATAGGGCGGTTGCTTCAGGAAAAGGGCATCATCAGAGAGAGAATCCTGGCTATTGCTCACTATATTACCAGGAAATGCCAAATGTGCGAAAACATGACTCGCACCACCTTCTTTGCATCAGTGATGATATTTGTGAAGAAGATAATGAGAGAACTGGACAGACTTCAAGGGGAACTGGCATATAGGCACGCGGCGAGACCGAACGATGTCCCGCGGGCACCAGGGGCTTTAATGTATTCATGATTGTCATTTGAGTCTGTATTTCCTTTTACTAGAGTGTGTCAGTTGTCTGAGTCTGTATTTTATTTTCAAGTCAGTTTGTATTTTTGTTTTGAAGTAGCATAGTTGATGGTGGATTTTGTAGCTATTCTTGTTATTTAGAGTCTGTTAGTTGTCTTAACGCGTCAGTCTTGAGTCCTTGTAATCAAAATATTTGCTATCAGTAAAATCGAAAGTTCCAAAGAAAAAAAATGTTGTTGCTTCTATTTTTGCATTTATTTTTTTGAACTACGCTTGGTCTGATTCATGCGGGGTCATGATATGTAGGCAATCTACATAGGATTCGACCGTAACAAGGGAAATAAATAAGGGGAAAACCAGAAAAAGAGACACAAAGGAAGAAAATAAGGCATTAAGAAAAAACCATGGCCAAAGAAAAGAAAAAGCAGAAAATGGAAAAGAAGGAAAAGAAAATGAGAGAAAACAAAACAAAAAAAGAAAGAAAAGAGAAAAAGAATAAGACAAAAAGCCGGGATGATGCATGCAACCGAGGCAAACACGTAAATATTCATTTTATTGTGTAGGTGCATCACACTCCAATGTGCGGTTACCTATCTGTTATTTGTTTCATACTAACCGTTGTTGCTGTCAATCCAGCTGAGCTTTTTAGAAACGGTGGTTGGTTTGTGGTAAGCTGGCCTCGCACCGATACTTCACCAGATCCAAAGGAAATACAGAAATGTCATCTGAAATGAATCTGTCTGCAATCCCTATACCCGAAGACAGCCCAATCTCTAGGGTCCCGGCCTCTGAATCCCTTACAACTGAAGAAAATTGGATGTTGCGCCTGTGATTGATGGAAATGTGGGATGCTTGGAATAATAAAAAGGAATCTCCAAGCACTATCCCCGGATTCCCGGAGTTATTCCCTAGATCTGGAGGGGTTACCATTGTCCCTATCAGCCGCCCAAATATTCTTCTGGGGCGATCCACTATGACTGCAAACTTCTTAGGAACACCCTCTGAGGCTCACCCCCAAGTGTTCTCGTCTGGGATTGCTCCCAACATCTTCACAGCTCCACCATCCTCTGCAACAACCCAACCATCACTACCGAAGCATGTTTTTGACCCCTCGGTCTTCACATTCCAAAATCCCATCTTTCAGGCTGACCCTCCTCATTATCCTCAATACACATATCTCAGCCACCATATGAGCTTACGCCAGGGCAGGACAAGACCCCTAAGGCCCTAGAGCAAGATGAGATGGCAAAGAGAATGAGAAGCCTTGAGCAAAGCTTAAAGAACAAACAAGGCTTGAGCGGGCAGAAGAGCATCTCCTATACAGATCTATGTATGTTCCCACATGTACACCTGCCGTCAGGGTTCAAAATGCCAAAATTTGAAAAGTACGATGGGCACGGTGACCCCATTGCCCACCTGAAGAAGTATTGTAATCAGTTACGGGGTGCCGGTGGCAAAGAAGAACTGTTGATGGCATATTTCGGGGAAAACTTGATTGGTATCGCTTCAGAGTGGTATATGGATCAGGATGTCTCGCGTTGGCACATATGGGATGATCTAGCCCGAGACTTTGTTCGACAATTTTAGTACAATATAGACATTGCGCCAGACAGAAACTCCCTGGAAAATCTAAAGAAAAAGCCTTCAGAAAGTTTTCGCGAGTATTCAATTAAGTGGCGCGAACAGGCGTCAAGGGTGAAGCCTCCAATGGATGAGGTGGAGATGGTCACTGTTTTCCTGCAGGCCCAGGAAGCAGATTATTTTCAAAATATGATGTCCGCCATGGGTAAGCCTTTCGCAGAGGCCATAAAAATCGGAGAAATGGTGGAAAATGGGCTGAACACGGGCAGAATCTTAAGCCAGTCGGCCATAAGAGCAACCTCCTAAGCCATCCAAGGCGGGTCTGGAGGAATGGCAAAAGGCAAGAAGAAAGAAGAAACAGTGATGGCAGCATCGGGAGGAAGAAGGTACCGGGCTCCTAGACCGATGTTCTCTGAAAGATCCCCTCAGCACTATTACCCTCACACAGACATGACTTATGCTCCTCCACCTTATGCGGTAATGAATGCTCAACCTTTCGGCCGACCGCAACCACAGGCTAATCGAAACCCACCCCCATTCCAAAGAAACCAGCCTCCTTACCAAAACTAATATAATCCCCGACCACCACAAAATAATTTCCGTCCTCGGGAACCGCCTAGACGACCAAATTTTACACCAATTGGTGAACCCTACTCCAGCTTGTTCCTGAAGCTCGTCTAGATGAACCTACTACAGCCTATCCCCCAAAACAGGCCAAACCCGGAATCTCCAGCCTATCAACGAGGTGTCCATTGTGCCTATCATTTAAGAGCTAAAGGGCACAGTACTGACAACTGCTGGACATTGAAGAAAGTTGTCGAGGATTTGATCGAACAAGGGAAAATAGTATTGAGGGATGAAGAGGCCCCGAATGTCACCAATAACCCTTTGCCCGCTCATAACAATGGGTCGGTAATCGGTATAATATGTGAAGACCAAGAATTTAATCCGGCCCTGAAATCCATAATTGCTATTGCCGATGCTGAAAGAAAGCCCAGGGCAGCCCCGAAGCAGGAAAAAGGGGAGAAGAAGAATAAAGCTGTCAAAATTGAGCCTGAAAGGAAAACTAAGACAAAAGCAGAGCCCGTACCCCCTAAACACGGGGTTCTGTGTGTTCCTCGAGGTCGCCAAGAGAAACCACTAGTTGTGAGCACTCCAAGGAAGTTTGAAATAAAGAAGGGGACACAGATGTATGTGCCAAAAGGGGCCTATGTGGTACGGGGGACAATTAAGCCATCTCGGCCGAATGAGCCAGTGGTTATTGGACGCGCACCACAGAAGCCAATGACCGACCTCTGCAGTGCCGTGGAACTACCAACAAACAGTGGTCACATACAAAGGTAAAGAAATTTTGGGAGAACTTCCAGGAACAGTCCCTGTCGAAAAATATTCAAATATACAAGAGGTAAACAGCGCCACACGAAAGCGTTTCCCATTTAAGAAGCTGGTGAGCGCTGAAGAAGCAGAAGCCTTCTTTCAGAAAATGAAAATGCCGAATTATGAAACAGTAGACCAATTGAGGAAGTGTCCTGAGAAAAATGTCATTGTTGTCACTAGTGACCAAATTTGCCGAACATTAGAAGATCCTTATGAAAACTATAAACGAAGCATATGTGCCAATCAAGACTTCGGTTGAACAACTTGAAAGGATGGCAGAAAGATTCTTCGCCGTCAACCAACTCTCCTTCAGTAAAAGTGATTTGCCTCTAGAAGGAGCTGCCCACAATAAAGCCTTGCACTTGACCGTCAAATGTGAAGGTTACTACGTTAAGCGGGTCATGGTGGACGGAGGCTCGGGGGTCGACATCTGCCCACTCTCCACTTTGCAAGGAATGGAGATAGGGACGGGAAGGATTCGTCCAAATAATGTTTGTGTGAGAGCTTTCGATGGTGTTAAAAGAGATACCATCGGCGAAATTGATTTGATACTGACCATAGGCCCGGTGGATTTCAAGGTGACTTTCCAGGTTTTAGACATGGATACGTCTTACAATTTTCTTCTGGGAAGGCCTTGGATCCATGTTGCAGGAGTTGTTCCATCTACCTCCACTAGATGGTGAAATTTGAGCATGAAGATCAGGAGATCGTGGTTCACGGGGAAGGTGAGCAGTCCATATATCGTGACCCATCTATCCCCTGCCTGGAGGCGAGGGAGGGAAGTGAGCATATTGTCTATCAAGCCTTTGAAATTGTGGTAGCTGATCAGTATGAGGAAGGACATCCATGCCCCCAGCCTTTCTTATCTAATGCTTCGATCATGGTAGCCAAAGAAATGATTAGACATGGTTTCAAACCAGGAAAAGGGTTGGGAAAAGCTTTGCAAGGAATATCCGAACCGGTAACACTACCCACAGCAAAAAAGTATTTCGGGATAGGCTTCCACCCTACCCCAGATGATGAGAAATGGGCCGACGAAAGAAATAAAGAAGGATGGGTTCTGCCGCAACCATTGCCACATCTGTATGAGACCTTTGTCAAGCCTAAGTATGGCGAAGAAGAAGATGATGAGATGTTCACGGCTGATGAAATAGAAGATATTTGTGGAGCTATGAGGCAAATGCTTTATGAAACCAACATAGTCCAGCCAGGGGAAGGGACTAGCACCGCCGAGGTGCTCTACATGGGACCAGACGCCAAACTCCAAAATTGGAAGGCTACGCCATTCCCAATCAGGCGGGAGTCCCGGTAGACTAGCTCTGTCACCTTTTCAGTATCTCGAGTTGTTTCAGGGTGTAACTCGGATGTTTCTTTTAGTTTCTTGTCCTTTAAATTCTTGAATGTAAACCCTGTTATCTTTCCAAATTCCAAGAAATGAAATCAATATTTCATCGTCCATTTTCTCTTTATTCTTTCCGATTTTTGTTATTTTTTCCCTTTCATCTTTTCTTTTCAGCTATAATAATGCGGCTTTAAATAACATTACATGCTTGCGGACTTCATGCCCAAACTTAAACACGTTGTCTAACTGTGAAATAATGAATCAAGAATCGGAATATGATTAAGAAGAGGCTTTTAGGGAAATAAATCGAGAATTGGAACAATTTGAGAAAAAAACTAAGCCAAATCTAAATGACACTGAACCGGTTAATTTGGGAACTGCCGAAGAAATAAGGGAAACCAAAATAAGCATTCACACATATGAGAAAACTCGAAATGCAATAATCCAACTCTTGTTTGAGTTTAAAGATGTGTTTGCTTGGTCGTATGATGACATGCCAGGAATGAGTGTGGATCTAGTGGTGCACAAACTGCCAATTTACCCCGATTGTTCTCCAGTGCAGCAAAAGCAAAGAAAGTTTAAAACTGATATCAGTAACAATATTAAAGAAGAAATCACAAAACAACTAAAGGCGGGGGTAATCCGAGTGGTCTGATATACTACGTGGCTAGCCAATGTGGTTCCAGTGCCAAAGAAAGACGGGAAAACCCGGGTGTGTGTGGACTATCGAGATTTGAATAGGGCGAGTCCCAAAGATAATTTTCCGTTGCCCAATATCCACATACTTGTTGATAACTGCGCCAAACATGAAATACAGTCCTTCGCGGATTGTTACGCAGGATATCACCAGGTGTTGATGGATGAAGAAGATGCCGAGAAGACAGCTTTCACTATACCATGTAGTACCTACTGCTATCGGGTCATGCCATTTGGGCTGAAGAATGCCGGGGCAACCTATATGAGAGCCATGACTGCCATTTTCCATGACATGATGCATCAAGAGATAGAGGTGTATGTGGATGACGTAATCATCAAATCCCGAACTCAGAGTGACCACGTTTGAGATTTGAGAAAGTTCTTTAAACAGTTGCGCAAGTATGATTTGAAGCTGAATCCGACCAAATGTGCCTTCAGAGTCCCATCAGGCAAGCTCCTAGGCTTCATAGTCAGTAGGAGAGGTATTGAGTTAGATCCAATGAAGATAAAGGCCTTTCGAGATCTGCCTCCTCCGAGAACTAAGAAAGACGTGATGAGTTTATTGGGCAGGTTAAACTATATTAGTCGGTTCATTACTCAACTGACTACCACGTGTGAGTCCATATTCAAATTGTTGAAGAAAGATGCAGCAATCAAATGGACAACTGTATGTCAAGAGGCCTTCGACAAGATCAAGGAATATATGTCAAACCCTCCGGTGTTGGTCCTACCTGAGCCAGGGCGGCCTCTCTTCTTGTATCTGACAGTGTTGGAAAATTCTTTTGGTTGCGTTCTGGGGCAACACAATACAACCGGCAAGAAAGAGCAGGCAATCTACTATCTGAGTAAGAAGTTCACCAGCTACGAGGCCAAATATACTTTGTTGGACAGAACATGTTGTGCTCTGACGTGGGTCGCTCAAAAGTTGAGACACTATCTTCAAGCCCACACTACCTACCTCATAACCAGGTTGGATCCTTTGAAATACATATTCCAAAAACCGATGCCCACTGGGAGACTAGCAAAATGGCAAATCCTGCTCACTGAATTTGACATAGTCTATGTCACTTGCACGGCAATGAAAGCCCAGGCATTGGCAGATCATTTAGCAGAAAACCCGGTTGACGAGGAATACCAACAATTGAGCACATACTTCCCAGATGAAGAAGTCAATTCAGTAGAAGCTATCTCTGAAGACACTCGTGCTTGGAAAATGTTCTTTGATGGAGCGGTAAACGCAAGAGGTGTAGGCATTGGAGAAATCATGATATCACCCAATGGTCAGCACTATCCAGCTACAGCTAGGCTCCGATTCTTCTGCACAAACAATACAGCTGAATACAAAGCCTGCATCATGGGCATGAATATAGTCATTTACCAAGATGTTGAAAATTTAGTGATCATGGGGGACTCCGATTTGATTATTCGGCAAGCACAAGGAGAGTGGGAGACTCGAGATGTTAAGCTCGTTCCATATCGGCAGCATGTGGAAGATCTCACTAAACGCTTCAAGACAATAGAGTTCAGGTACATTCCTCGATGTCACAATGAACTAGCTAACGCACTCACCACTTTAGCTTCAATGCTGCCTTACCCAGGCAATGCCCATATTGATCCCCTGGAAATTCAAATCAAAGAAAGGCACGGTTATTGTAATACGGTCGAGGTGGAACCTAGCACTCAGCCATGGTATCATGATATCAAGAGGTTTCTGAAAACACAAGAGTATCCCGAGCAAGCCACTGGAGATCAGAAGAGAACCATTAGACGACATGCGAGTGGTTTCTTCTTATACGGTGACGTTTTGTATAAGAGGACCCCGGACCTCAACTTGCTAAGATGTGTTGATGTCGAGGAAGCCAGAATAATTATGTGTGAAGTGCACGTAGGGATGTGCGGACCTCATATGAATGGATATGTTTTGGAAAAGAAAATCCTGCGAGCGGGATATTATTGGATAACCATGGAGAAGGATTGCTTCAGCTTTGTTCGAAAATGCCATCAATGCCAGATGCACGGTGATTCGATTCATGCACCTCAAACAGAGCTTCATCCGATGTCAGCACCTTGGTCGTTTGTTGCCTGGGGCATGCATGTCATTGGGCCGATTGAGCCGAAAGCTTCAAACGGGCATAGATTCATATTGGTTGCAATCGATTATTTCACAAAATGGGTTGAGGCCATCACTCTCAAGTCGGTCACCAAGAAAGTTGTGGTAGACTTTGTGCACTCCAATCTCATTTGCCGCTTTGGTATTATAGCCACTATCATTACCGACAACGCTGCAAACTTGAATAGTCATCTGATGGGAGAGGTATGTGAACAATTAAAGATAACACACAGAAACTCTACTCCTTATCGGCCAAAAGCCAATGGTGCCGTTGAAGCAGCAAATAAGAACATCAAGAAGATCTTGAGAAAGATGATTCAAAGCGTTAGACAATGGCATGAAAAGCTGCCTTTTGCATTACTCGCGTATCGCACCACAGTGTGTACATCAATCGTGGCAACTCCGTACTTGTTGGTTTACGGAATTGAAGCAATCATACCGGCAGAAGTAGAAATCCCTTCACTTCGCATAATCATTGAAGCAGAAATTGAGGACAGTGAGCAGGTCAAAACCCGGCTAAAGCAGCTGTCATTAATTGATAAAAAACGGATGACCGCAGTTTGCCATGGGCAGTTGTACCAACAAAGAATGGCCCGCGCCTATAACAAGAAAGTACGCCCCAGTAATTTTGAAGTGGGACAGCTCGTGCTCAGGCGCATTCTCCCTCATCACCAGGAAGCAAAAGGAAAGTTTGCTCCCAATTGGAAAGGTCCATACATAATCCGAAAGATTTTGCCAAATGGAGCATTGTATCTGGGAGACATTGAAGGAAATGATCCTGAAACAGCAGTTAATGCGGATGTAGTAAAAAGTTACTATGTCTAGACCTCCTACGACGATGGATTTTGTGTAATTGAGATGACGAAGGCTTTCCTTCCCGCCCCAAACACTATCAGTCCTTTGTAAACCCTTTGAGCCGGTTCCGTTTCTTTGGCTACCCTCTTTGGAACCCAAAGTACAAAATAAAAAGAAAACAAAAAGAAAAAGAAAAACAAACAAAAATAAATAAAAAACAAAAACAAAAACAAAAATTATTTGCCTGAACTATGTTTGACTTGATTCCGAAAGGATACGTAGGCAGCCTTTCCCTGAGGTTCAGTCATACCAAAACAAAAATCCTAATTTCCCCAAAAACTAAAATTGGGGCAGATGATATGATGGTTCGGCTATGAATCCGCTGAAATGGTTCCAAAGTTGTAGTTCTGCCCAAAATCCTTCTTACCCCAAAGACCTTGTCCAAGTCCTTCCGATCAATTGGTAAAAGCAGGGAAGTAAAAAACATCATTATTGGAATCCGATGCAATTCAAATTGAGAGAAATAAAATGAGAGAGTCTTATCGGTGATAACCTTCGGGCACCATAAGGCGATGGTGAGTAGAGAAACTAAAAATGAGAGAATCCACTTAGTGAAAACTCACAAAGAGCACTATCGGACGACGGTGAGAAGAGAAATGAGAGAGGTCGATTGTCGAAAACCCGCAAAGGGCGCTGTCGGCCGAAAAGAAGACTTCTCACCACTAAAAGAGTCCTGGCAAGGTTCCCTGGTTTTGAAATGCGGATCAATGGGTTTACAAGAAGTTGGAAAGTTTGTGTGGGTCGGGCGTCCAGTCCAAGAAGCATGTCATGTTCATTTGAAGCCAGCATGCACACCCCAGATAAGTCATTCTTTTCCCTTGAAAGGGACGCTTCTCTTTAAACTCATCTACTTGCCTTTCGTATATTTCTTCTTTGAATCCCTTTCGGTTTAACTCTGATTCCGGAATTACTGCAAAGAAAAGGTGGCAGGACTGGTTTCATAGGGCTTCGCCTGGCAAGAGCCAAAGAAAATGCCCAGCCTCAGCGAGTGCGTCAGTCCAATCCCGACTGACCATAGGGGTTGATGGTTTCGAAGCAAAGACATTGGAAAAGAAAGAAAGTCAAAAACAAAGGTCCTAAGAACAGAATAAAGTGAAAAGGCTAGAGCCCACACGGGCGAGTCATAATAAAATCCTGAGAGTTAAACCCGGTCGATTTAAAAAGAGATTCACCCTCAAAAACAACAAGCAACAAAGCTCTCAACGGAAAGGGGCCGGGATCAAGCAATTGGGATGATCAAGGCCACAAAACCAACCACCGTTTCAAACTAACAAATTGTTCTTTGTTGAAAACAGGTCTTACTCAGAGCAACCGTGCAAGAAGCAGGTGCAGCCCAAAAGAAATGAAATGTGCAAGCGCTGAAACAAATTTGCAGCAGGAAAACAACCAAAAAGGAAGTTTCCCCAAGATTTTTTCATGCATTTTGCTAAATAAAAAAGGAAAAATATAAAAAGAAGAAGAAAAGAAGGAAAAAGAAGAAAATAAAATGAAAATGAAAATCCCAAAAGAAAAACAAATCATAGTAGTATAGGAGCCTTTTCTTTCCAAATCCCGGCCAAAAAATCGAGGATCTCCCGGCCAAAAAATCGAGGAGCTTTTTCTTTCCAAATCCTGGCCAAAAAACCAAGGATCACCCGGCCAAAAAACCGAGGAGATTTTTCTTTTCAAATCCCGGCCAAAAAACCGAGGATCTCCCGGCCAAAAAACCGAGGAGCTTTTTTTTTCAAATCCCGGCCAAAAAACCGAGGATCTCCCGGCCAAAAAACTGAGGAGCTTTTTCTTTCCCAATCCCGACCAAAAATCGAGGATCTCCCGACCAAAAATCGAGGAGCTTTTTCTTTTCAAATACTGGCCAAAAAAATCGAGGATCTCCCGGCCAAAAAACCGAGGAGATTTTTCTTTCCAAATCCCGGCCAAAAAATCGAGGATCTCCCGGCCAAAAAATCGAGGAGCTTTTTCTTTCCAAATCCCAGCCAAAAAACCGAGGATCTCCCGGCCAAAAAACTGAGGAGCCTTTGCTTTCCAAAACCCGGCCAAAAAACCGAGGAGCTTTTTCTTTCCAAATCCCGGCCAAAAAACCGATGATTTCCAGGCCAAAAAACCGAGAAGCTTTTTCTTTCCAAATCCCGGCCAAAAAACCGAGAATCTCCCGGCCAAAAAACTGAGGATCTTCCAGCCAAAAAATCGTGGACTCTTTTTTCTTCCCAAATCTCGGCCAAAAACCGAGGATCCCCCTACACAATCCTAATTTGATCGCTTATATATGTGTCACAACTAACTCACGAAATTTTCCTAGTGAAAACTGGGGCAGAAAAATTTTGTTCGTTTGTTTGTTTTGATATCTTACGTAGGTCGATCTCAAGACACAGGGCGTGATATGACCAATGGAATGAGTCTCAATCCATAATCAAGAAAAGAAGAAAGGAACAAAAAGAAATGAACTCAAATGCGAAGTTAGTAAGGGTGCGGATTGCTCAAAACCTGATTGAAGTCACAAGCTCCGCTGATC
This sequence comes from Nicotiana glauca, assembly GCA_026770625.1. Lineage (NCBI taxonomy): Eukaryota > Viridiplantae > Streptophyta > Magnoliopsida > Solanales > Solanaceae > Nicotiana > Nicotiana glauca. The sequence goes on from MU748694.1 coordinate 74,231, forward strand.
CTATTTTTGACTTAGTGCAGCATGATGAAGTGAACACCTACAACTTGCGAGCATCAAGATTCAGATCGAAGTCCACAGCAAAATCAGCTAAGAATCAAGATCAAGTTTCAAAAGAATTATAGATAGGAATCTTGTAACTCATAGTTGATAGGCATAGCTAGTTTAGTTTTGATTTTTATTTTGGTGTAACAGGGAGGTCAGCAAGCAGTAGCAGTGGCAACAACAGTGAAATCATAGCTCCTGGTAGTCCCAGCTACCAAACGTTTCAGAACTACACTGACCTGATTCCTTTATAGCCAAGGATATGTAGCCAACCTCTGAAGCAGGGTTCGGTCAGACGATTTTCAAAATGCTTCTCATGGAGTGCTAAGTAGGCAAAAATCCCTTCATGGTGCTCATTTGTCTTTGCCCGAAAACCCTTCGTGTCTTTGAGCAAAGAGGGGCAGCTATGAGCACGTGATTTTTGCACGCTTAAATTACTCCTATAAATTCCTTAGAATTAGGATTTTCTTTATTATTTGAATTAATTGCATGATTCTGTGCCTTGTTTGCATTTTTGTGTGCATTTTTAGTTGCCATAATTCACAAAAATACAAAAATAGTATATTTGCATTCAGAATTCGATTTTATATTTTAGTTGATTAACATTACTAAAATAAGAGAAAAACAACAAAAATAGTCTTTTTACAATTTCAAATTTTACATTTTTATATTTTTTTGATTTAGTTTCCTCTTAAATTAGGAATTAGTTAATTAGTATCATCTTAGATTTTATTTGGGTCTTTTATTTTACACAATAAAATCAGAAAATTCAAAAATATATATATATAAGTAAAATACACAAATAAATAAAAAAGAAGGAAAAACAAAAGAAACCAAGTAAAGGGAAAACTGGGCCATTATTTAATCTGAGCCCAAGAACTCACCCGCCCAGGCCCAAATCCGTCTCCCCACCCGGTCCAGCCCCCAGGTTATCAAAACAATGTCGTTTTGACGTCGAGTAATCTCAACCGTCCATCACCCTCATCCAACGGCCCCCATTGATTCTCCCAGATAAATAAAAGTGTCCGAAAATACACCCAAACCCTAAAACATATCACCCCTTCCTCGTACCAACCCCCCTCCCTGTAACACCATCGTCGGCCACCGTCACTCCACCCCATGTCCGCCTTATTCTGCCGTTCGCCGCCGGCGGCGATGCCCCAAATTACCCCAAAATTTCACCATGTACTCTCCTTCTCCTCCTCTTTCCAACCCTCAAATCCATTTCCCTCAATTCATCGCCGGTTTTCTCGAATGTTAAATCTAAAATCCGGCCAAAATGCAAGCTCACCTAAATTCAACCAAACTCACGCCCTATACTCTACCAACTGATCACGCCCAACTATGCCTTATAAAAAGACAATGCGGTCATTGCAAATATAATCTGGTTTACAAGTCCGGAGTCGAATCCCACAGAGAACTAAGGTTTAGCTACAGTTGTTCACTATTACCAAGAAGACAAGCTTGAACAATTCCTAACTTATAGATATTAAGATTCTTATGTTTAACTAATTAACTAACAAATTAAAATAGTAAATTAACAACTAACGATACTGAGGTTAGAGAAAAGATTAAGGAGGTCTAGAGTTATGATTTTTCCAATTGTTGGAATCCTTCCCGCTATGTCTTCTATAATTTCGCTCAAGTATTCTCTACCAATCATGAGCACTCTTATTACCATAAATCTCTCCCGAGTAATTACAACAATTTACTAGATGCACTCTCCCGAGCTACGCTAGCTGGCTTTTAATACAACTCACTTCAGATCGCACCCAAGGCTTCGTTATCCCTAAGCCCACCTTTAAACCCTCGGTTATTGATCCCTCATATACTCTGGGAGTGGTGTTGTTCAACAATTACCTAAATATGCACTCTCTCCCGAGTTATGCATACTAAATAGGCACGGCTAATTGAGAGCTCTTCAATCAACCAGAATATAAACGTAGTTGAACAAATAGAGAAAAGCTATAGCTCAATTATATACAAACATAACAAGAATTTATCCTACAAAAGGTTCTATCAAAACTCTAGATAACAAATTAATTATTCATAATAGTATGTAAAACTACAATAATAAAAGTCATAACCAAAAATAAAAAATAGGAAGAGGAAGGAAAAACTCGTAGAATAATTCTCCGCCTTGCTCCCCGCGTGTTCTTGCCTCCAAGGGTGTTGTCTAACCCTAAAGTAGTGTCTATTGCCTCCTTAGGTCTAATTTTTGTCCAAAATATGTCCCCTCCTTGTTCTTGGCCGGCCTCCTTTGTTTAATATAGGGTTTAGGGCTTAAAATCCCATGTTTTGCACATAAGTCCCTGAAAATTCCACCTCCTGCCGCGGTTTTGCCGCGGTCGCGGTGGAACCGCAGCCAAACATGCCCTCTGATTCTTCAGTTGTCCGCGACCATCTTCTACTGCGGTTCTGCCGCGGTCGCGGTGGAACCGTAGTTTTTCACCCTGTTCCATTTGGAATTTGGAAAAATGTAAAACCTAAAAGTTGTATCCCTTTGAGTTAGCTTTTCGACCATATATTGTGGAGCCAAAATGGAGTTCTGAGCAAAACGTTATGTCAAATTTACTAGACAGTGCGCAATATGCCTCATCGAGTCTTCGTTTGTTCTCAACTATCAAATTTGACCCCCAAAAACGATCCCGGCTTAATTCCTTGAGCTTTTATTCAGACATCAAAGCTTCAAATCATTTAAATTCATTCAATAATATCTATATAGCTCGGAATCACACCTACAAGGCATAAAATACACAATTAGTGCAAAACACTAGCGATTAAAGCTCAAACTCAATTAAAGTGCAGTAAACTCGAGTGTAATAAGCGACTAAAATACGTAATTATAGCCTATCATCACCAACCCTCCTCTTCCCCAATCTCAAACCAAAACCCTTCAAATCTTAATAAAACCTCATGAATTTTAGATTTAGGGTTTCTGAAAAATACTTTTGGGATTTTTGTTAAAAGAAAGGCCTACCAAGTATCGACTTGAACTCCAAATAATATTATATGTTTGTTTTTACCAAAAACAAACATATAATATTATTTGGGGATTCAATTCAAGCTCAACCCAGGCGAAGACCAAAATCAGTAAGCCCTCTTCTTTTCCTTTGTTTGATTTTTTTTGGTTCTTTTTCTGGTTTAATTTTGTTTATCTTTTCTGTTTTGTTTTAATAACTTCGATTATGATAATCCATCCTTAATCGATTACTCTTCATAATAACTTACTTAGAGTTTTAAGGTTTTAATTTGATTTTTGTTCTACTCTACTGAGTTCTTTATTTTTGTTTTAATTATGTTTGATTTGATGTGGTTTGAACCTGAATCTTTGTTGAGTCAATGATTGAAAATAAGATATTGTATTTGATTGTGATGTTATTTTTTTTTTACCTTGGTTTTAATTTAGTCGTATGATCCATATTAATTAGAATTAAATTTCAATTAGATTGATTAGTTCAGTGATTAAGTTTTGTTTGGTTATAGCTGATTAGTCTCCAGTGTGATTTTTACTAACTATGGTGAATTGAGATCAAGGGGGTGGGATAGTTTGACTAGACTTAGTAATTTCAGGGGGTCTTCAAGGGTATTTTGGGCATTGAAAATGACCCAGTTTGTTAAGGATAGTAATTTCAAGACCCAAACAAGGGTAGCATAGGAATTTCATAGCTAAAAGAATACCCTAGGGCCTTCTAGAAGGGGGTCTTAGTGTAAATTTTCTGCATTTTAAAGCAGTAACTTGGGTAACAAATCATAAAATTAGGGTCTAATAGCCAAATTCTGAAATAAAAAAGGGGGGAAATAGGAAAATGCTTCCAGAATATTCTACCTCATTCCTTGCCTATAAAAGGCACCTCTAATGCCTTCTTTTACAGAGGAAGAGATCTGAAAATTCCTGAAAAACTTCCAGCTTCTAAATTTCCCCCAATACACATTTTCTATAGGTTTAAGCTCTAAAATTTGAATTTCAAATTCAAATAATCAAATCTGAAACTCTGTAGTCCAAAAAATACTTCTCTTAAATCTAAAATCTCCAGAAAAACCAAAAAAACATGACAAAACTCAAAATATTACTGTTCTATTAAAGTTTCCCTCACAACAAGTTCGATTTTCAGTGTTAAGGTTGCATTCCTGGTTTATCTAAGGTCAGAAATGGTTTAAGCACTTCTGGTTTTCAGCAATTGCAGTGTTCTAAAGTTTCTGGGTTAATTTGGAGTCCAATTTGATTTGATCAAGTGCAATTCGGTCTGTTTAGTTAAAGCCATCCTACTGTGATTCATTACTGGGTTCATTTGAGCTATTTCTGGTCTAAAACTACTGCTGGATTACGGTTGTTGTTAACTATTTGCTGATCTTCATTTTTCTCATCTATTTACTCTCCAGGTACACACCTTAATCGTGCCTTGATGTAGCTGTTGAAACAGAAATGGAATAAAGCATATTCATTATCTCTGGTTCATGATATGTGTTCATTTGAATGTTGTATATCTATAGGTGGATATATGTTAGCTAATACGTGTTCTGTCTAGTATAGTTTAGTTTTGATTTGTAATAACTTGAACAATGGACTGCAAACTAGTACACTTTCGTTTTAGTATATTTCTCGTGGATTCATTTAGATAGATCTTCTTTTAATTCTGTTTGAGCTCTATCGAGCTGAGTATTAACTAATATATGGATTGAGTAATACATGTTAGGTTCTGCCTCCTACGGAGGCTAATAGGGTTTGTTAAGTTTTCAATGTATTCACTTAGATCTTAGAAAATATGCGCAACACAGGAAATATCCAGTCCTTTGCGTTTTGGTTCGTCTCATTTACTTGTTGTTGAAAGCTGAAGAAAAGAGTGTGAGTTTATAAATTGTAACACAGTTCAATTGGTGATTAAAGTTTGGATAAACCATTAGATCCTTGGTCTCACAGTTACATTTTAACCCAATGGTAATAGCTTAATATTGATGATCCATTATCTCTGCTGTTCATTTTTGCCATTGTTCATCTGTTTGAATTGTGAGAAGAAATGGGCCTAGCATCAGCCCAGTTGCAATAATATATAGGTCCATGAAATTTAGTTTTGAGTCCCATGACCTGCGTGATACCGATTTGGGTCTGCCTTCAGGCTCATGCTTTAGATAATTCTCAGCCAGTTTTTAAACATAAAATCAGACAATCTTAGGGGCTGGTTCTCGAAGCCCAACACGCCCCAATTGGGACCAGTTCAAGACCTAATGCTTGTGAATAGCCTTTCAAGGCTGGCAGTGTCTTCTTCTTGTTACCAGAGCTGATTACAAGGCCCTAAAAACTGCTGAAGATCTGAATCATGTGAGAGCCATGGATTTAAAGTATAGTAGTTCTTGAATAATACCAATTAACTAGGCCTTAGAGACAAATAATACATAGAAAATTTTAGTTTGCTTTAAGTTGGCCTTAAATAATAAAATTGAGATGAGCCTCGCCAAACAAAAGCACACAAATTGCGGGGCCCTCATTAAGCGTTAATTAAAAATGCTTAGAATTTGGGGCGTGCCGTCTAGCGAATCTCACGGCGTCCCACAAAGTGAATAATACGCTAGTTGTTTTAGGCGCGTTACTTAAATAATATTACCTTCCTAAACTTGGGTGAACATTTATGTGACCCAAATTCAAATCTCAACGAAGTCGAAATGCGTCAAAAACCGCGGGTGTATTTATGTGACGGGGTTCGAGACGCATTTTCACGACGTTGCAATTCTCTTTAAAAATAATAATAAAAGCGGTTTAAAATTAAAAAAAGCATATAAGTTAAAACATGTATTAAAATCAAATTTTTAGCCAATTATAATAATTTAAACGACCTTGCTAGAACCACGGGATCCGGGGGCGCCTAACACCTTCCCTCGGGTCAATAGAATTCCTTACTTAGAATTTCTGGTTCGCAGATACTATTCGGGAAGTCGAAATTTTCCTCGATTTGGGATTTAAGTTAAACCGGTGACTTGGGACACCAAAAGTCAATCCTTTCCCAAGTGGCGACTCTAAAAAAAATAATAGTAATAAATAATCCCATTTCGAATAATGTCATTTAAATTGGAAAAACTCCCTTATACATTATCCTTCGAGGTATGTGTGTTAGGCTATGTGGCCCAAGGAAGCAGGAAGCCCATAGCTCTTTTTTAATTATTAATTTATATAGTTTTTATGTCTTAACTTCAAAAATATGATTCTACTTTTGATTTTTCTTTATGTGATACTCACTTTTCATATTGAATACTGAATACCTCGTATTTTAATAGTACATTTTTCTTTGACCAACATTTCTTTAGTTATGGAGTAGATTATAAAAAACAAACGTTCAAATGCATCTTTACGTGATTTGGACATGCACTGTGAGATGAAGGATGAAAAACGCAAAGAATGTTTAAACTACAAGGTGCGCAAAGTTCGATTATAATAAATCAATTTCTGTAATTTTACGTTTTGTTTGTTTTACACTTCCAAAACTATAATTTGGTTTGAGTTCTCAAGACCTAACCTTTTAAAGCTACAATGTATTTAGTTGCTAACATTTTTGAAACAAAACCAGCTCCTTCATATCCAACAATTTAGCTATTAATGCAGGTAAATGAGGAACTGCTATATATTATCAATAACGAGTGATAGAATCAAGGTTTGTGGTAGAATAAATGTTATAATTTCTTTTTTTAAACCTTAACTAGCAATTTTGAGTTCGAGATCCTAAAATAGAAATTTTTGAATGAAAGTGCTTCATCCTTAAAAAAATTTATGCAGTATAAATCGGAATTAGTCAAATCATGAATTTCAGTTATCACAAATTAAAAAGAAAGAGGGGGTGGAGTTAGAGAGACAAGAGGGTTGCTCTTATGGTAAGCAACCCCCACTTTCAACCGAGAGGTTGTGAGTTCGAGTCTCCCCACGGTAGGGGTAAGGATGTCGGGGGTCTACTTGGAAACAGCCTTTCTACCCCATGGTAGGGGTAAGGTCTGCGTACACACTACCCTCCTCAGATCCCACTAAGTGAGATTATACTGGGTTGTTGTTGTTGTTGTTGTAGGAAGTGGAATTAGAGGTTTGCGGTAAGTAAATTGGCTACAATCTCCAATGGTTATTCTTTAGAAAAACTATATGTGACGACCCGACCCGTCGTCTCATGAATTACTACCATGTTCTTCCCATTTTCTGCTTTCTTATGTTTCATTATCGGTATTGGGTGTGATAGAATTTATTTGAAATGATTTTGATAAGAAATGAGACACTTTTTTTTTTTTTTAACCGTGGTTTCCGGGTATCGCTTTGCGAACCCGACTAGCTGTACCCACCGGAGCCCGCTGTTTCAATGCGGGTGCACGGTTAGTTCCACGAAGCCCTGGAGACGCGGCCGGTTTGTAATGCCCCCAGTGGCCCTGGTGGGACTCGAACTGGCGACCTGAAGGACTTTGTCCTCAGGCCTTTACCAGCTGAGCTACACGTCAGGGTTTATAAGAAGGCTTTTAAGAGCTACACAGAAATGAGACACTTAGTCTCTTTTAAGAAGGCTTAAGTTGGAAAAGTCAACCGGATATTGACTTGTGAGTTAGAAGGCTCGAAATTGAACTCCGATGATTCAGTTAGCTCCGGGTGATGATTTAAGGTTTAGGAGCGCAATCGGAAGTAATTTTGGAAGTCCGGTGAAGAAGTTAGCCTATTTTGGCAAAGTTAGTATTTTGG
>MU748701.1:13359-26538 GCA_026770625.1 Nicotiana glauca
TACGTCTTGTTTCTAACATTACTGCTGTGATAACTTAGTTTCCATCCATGAAATAATACGTATTTAAACACCGCTAGTGAGTAGTGCGTGATGTGTGGAGCAGGCACATGTCATGAGTTCGAAGCTGACTCGAATTTGATAAGTTCTTTGCTTAAAGATTGAAATTACATAGGAAGCTATGACTACTTACTGCACCATTGTACATTTGTTTAATCGTTCTCCTTTTAGAAGGGTGAAGTCAAACAAATCTGTAATATAGAAATTGACTATACACAAATCATGAATAAAAATTAAAAAGTTGGATATATTGTTACTAACTTGGCCAGCAGACAAAAATAGTGGTCATTCAGTTGAAACGGGCGATGTCGTCGTAAGCAGGACATGTGATTGTTGAGCAGTGAAGTACTTTCTCATTTTCTTCATTTCTTTCATCTCATCTTCTAAGGTAGACAAGCGCTCATTCAAGGATTTATTTTCCTCGTTCAAAGATTTGTTTTCTTCTCGAGTTGAACGTAGCGCGGACAGTAATTTAGCCTTTGAAGAAGTTCCACCTTTCAAGTCTTTCGCCTTCACTCCACCCCCAAAATCCAAATGCATGGCTACGAGTTTGAGGTCCACAACATTTTTCTACAATCTTTATGCTAGGTAGAGATGGATCTTGTTGAACTATTTCTTCGATTTGAGCCTACAAAATATATAAAAAGAACATTTAAAATCAGAATCCACCATAATTTCAAGTAATTTATAGATTTAATTTACCAAACATACATGTTTTTCAATTGCTTCAGGTTCAACAAGCTTGTTATCTTTCTTACGGGTCTCAAAGAAAATTGTTGCCAAATCCGGTGGGTTACCATTTTTTTCGCCCTTTACATCAAAGTCAAACATGTCATATAACAACTCGTAAATATTTTTCATTAGGAAAATATAAAATTTATGATAATACCTTTTGATAAATGATCTCAAGAATAGGCTTGCTACCAATATGATGAAGCATCTTCAACTTAACTCGATTTGCCGCATTCCTGTTGCTTCTCACCTATAATTGTGAAACATTAAGATTAAATATAAGAAATTTAATTAATAGAGATGGAACTGTAAGGTGCACTAGAGATACAGTACAAAGGTCCATAAATCAAGGCTATTCCAGATGTACAAGTAAGAACTCAACTGCTCAAATCATATTTAACAGTCATGCTGCAAACATGTTATTAGAGTATATTTTTGCATAGATATATGTCTCTACAAAAGGAGCTGAAAGTTACGTTAGAAAAATTCCAATGAATATATTTCTCTCCATCTATAACTTACAACACGAAATCATTCTTTCCCACCGATTTTCATACCAACCAGAGTTTTAGCATAGATATGTAACTGTTGGCAAAATAGCTATATGACCAAGATGCAACAAACACATGGCAAAATCAAGAACAGTCCATAGAAGAAACTGACTTAAGTTACTGATTCACAGAAGTAATCAGTCTATTGCTCATCTTTTATGCTTGAATTACCTGGATTTCTTATTTATCTAAATTTATTATTTTTTTATGAAGGCAAAAAAGACAGCAAAGACAGGTGAACTGAATTATGACTATTTGATTACTGGACCATCTTACTTTACTCACTTTGATGTAGTTTTACATGATGTAAATTGTCATTTACCATATTTTACAGGTTATCAGTCCATGTTTCTGTAAAAAGTAACCTGTAATTGACTCTGATGGTTTTAACAATTTTATTGTATAGTAAACTGTATGTTGATAGTAACTTTATCACCAGTAGTTAACACAACCTAATCAATAACCAGAAGAACAACAATCAATAGTCTCTGATAGTACATAGAAAAACAGCATCATAGAATTAAGCATCGTAGAATTAAACTACAGTATTCACGCGAGGGAGAAACAGTACATCTAGTCCTAAGCATATATATAATGAATAATAGCAACCAGAAATGTGATGACTATCAGACTTGCTTCCACACTTTGCCAGCAGATGATCTCAAGATACATGAAGAACTAAGACAATAAGCAATTCACAGCACTGAATGAAGGCTTTAGAAGAAGAAGACTTGCTTATTTGCTAGAGCTGAATGGAAAATCTTCTTGAAGGTCATTTACAGCAGCTATCTATGGAAAATATTTTAAGTGCTACAGAATGGTCTGCTACAACATATGATTCAGGCGTGTGTCCACAGAATGCATAGACTGAAGGAACTTGGATGCCAATTTTCAACAATCTTTCGACTGTGGCTAGTCAATTGTGTGCTGCAAGCCATAAAGTAAATTTATATCTGGGATGGATGTTTGAGTGAAACAATAGAATTTTCCATTCAGCTCTAGTATATGTTGGTATCAGCTTCAGATAAATCTATTTTATCTGCAACTTTGTTCCAGTACCTATTCAGCTTTGTACCAGTACCCATATTAACTTCAGAATATAATCTTCTTGAATGTTGCTCTGCGTCCTAAGTGTCTTGTTCAGGTAAAGAAGAATTGCTTATTTCCTGAATGCATTTTTCTTCTCCTCTTAGATGAATTCATTTTGTTAGTGAAATTATTAAAGTGAATAAATTATTATATACTTCACATTAATGTACCATAGACTGAAATTTTTGCTTATCTAAATTTCTTTAAATCTTTCTGAGAGGATATGATGTTGCGAATTATCTTATTATATGGAGACAAATGCTAGTAATCTAAGTCTAAAATATCATCTTCACTGCATGTGGAGACAAATGCTAGTAATCTAGTATGAAACAAGAGATGATGGACACACACCCAGATAGTGTAACTCTCACCCATATAGGCAGTAGATGGAAACATGAACCTACCTCAACCTAAGAAAAGAAATTAGCTCCTTCAAAGGCCAATCCAGGAGCAAAATTATCACATGATTTGAAAAAGGAATATGCTCTTAACAACACAAGGCAATCTCCAGTATAAAAAAGCTCAACTAACTAGCTACATCCTTCAACCACCATCATATTCTAATTTGATGTACAAACAATATACTTAAGTTACCCTACTGATATATGAAAACTAAGCAATACGAGAAGCATGGAAGATTGAAAGTCATAACATCTTACACTACCGGTCCTACTTACCGGTATAAAAAGCTCAACTAACCACAATTCACAGGCTGAATTCTAATTCTACACGGCATACACTACTAATTACCCTACTAATATAAGATTATGAATAAACACGAGAAGTAATGGTGGAAACTTGTACGCGAAATCGTCTAACACTAGTGACCTAAAACATGCTAATTTCTAACAACCATCTTGAGAAAGAAACCATTTAATTTGCAAAAAATTGTTTCACCTAAAGAAGTTATGCAAGTTAATTGTATGATATATATCTTCACTGTATAAATATCTTGCTTACCTCAATAGCTGCCCACACGTGATTCAACTTTTCTTCCTTAATATCATTCCACGATGATACTCCCAACGGACACATATTACGGTCACGAACGATTCTTCCCAAGTGCCTCGAAAATAGTTTGCTATTTGTTCCAACTGTTTGATTATTGTAAAAGGTTACTTTCAACTTTTGTCCGACTTCAAGTGATGCAACTTCTTTGCACTTGTTCCTCCCTCGAACTCTTTTTACCTTTCCAGGATTAGATGAAGAACCTACAGATGCATAATTTGGTAAAAACTCAGGAAAATGTGAACTACACAAAAATATTCACAATGTAAGTAGTACAAACTTTAAGAAACAGCAAGAATAATCAGTTTATAGAAGAAATTCCAAACAACTGTAAAAATTATAGCAGCCCAAATATCCTCAAGATTAATCCCTCACTGAATACATAAAACTAATATGCCATTCATGGAATAATTAGCTTTCAAAACCAGACGATTCTCAAAGGAGGCATACCTTGGAATAATTAGCTTTCAAAACCTGACTAATATGCCATTCATGGAAGAAGAAGAAAAGGAGCAACTTGAAAGAGGAGGCATACCTTGGATTCTCAAAGGAGGAGATGGAAACTAGGGCAGATGATCAAATCAGTTGATCGATTTCGCTCGCACACGATTAGGGAAGAGGATTTTATGATCGATTTCGCTCGCACACGATTAGGGCAGAGGATATCGATCTCGCTCTAACGCTAGCTTGACTAGATTAGGGCAGAGGATTTTATGCGGCACTTTGTTTTGAGAATACAAAACTTTAATTTTGTTTTCAGAACCTTTTACTTTTTAGTTTTGGCGCCTAATTTTTTTTAAAAAAAATAGGTTTTTAATATTTTGGTATTAGATTGGCGCCACTCTCTCACACTCAAGGCCTCTCAATTATAATTTGGGACCAGTAACTATTTTTTTAGGGACCAGATTTATTATCTTTGCAATAAAATAAAGCATTAAGGACCGCAATATAATCTTGTCCCAATACATATATTATTAGCGACGAGATTATTTACTCGTCCCTAAAAGTTGGTCGTAAATAAGACTTTTTCTTGTAATGTCATTAAAGTAAATAAAATCTGGATCACAACCCTAAAATAACCCAGATAACAGAAAAAATATCAAAATAAGCTACCAAGATTCCTTCCTAAGTGAGGAGGGAATGACTTTTCAATTGATAAACCTGACATTTTGATACAAATTTGCTTATCAGAATTACCATGGCATTTTCCAATTTCAGTCGGCAAATTCCCGAGTGGATTCTCATACCCCATGTCATCATGCATCATCCCCAAAAAGTGTGCATCATCATGTGCAGGTAAAGGATTCAGCGTGATATTCTGGGTGTCACTGCCTTGAATCACAATCAAATTTTCCTGGATCATCCTTTCTATCTCTCTTTTCAAATCCCGACAACTTTCCACATTGTGCCCCTGGGCATTGGAATGGTATTCACACATTTTAGATGGGTCAAAGCTTCTTGCACGTGGGTCCACATGATTTTGAGGAATGGGTGCAATCATGTCATGTTGTTTTAATTTCTCAAATAAGCTTGCATAGGAATCTCCTATTGGTGTAAAATTATCTTTCAACTTTTGTTCCCTTCTATACCCCTGGCTTGGATGTGGGTTATAAGGTACTTGAAAATTTTGCGGAGGCTGGTGGAGATTTTATGATGCTCGCGCTCGCTTTCTTGGGTGATTTGATGGCTGGACAACATACTGGGGTGATCAACAGAGTATGGTGGGCTCTGAGGTGGATAGTAATGCTTAGGGGAGTCATAGAAAACCTGGTGAGGCTGTGCATACCTTCGAGGTGTTCTCCTGGGACCTCTTCTCGACCCTGATATCATCATGATTTCTTCATCCATCTCATTCTGTCACCAGATTCAATTTGGACAGCGTGAGCTGCAGCTTTGAGAGCTGCTTGACTTATAATTCTGCCTGTCTTAAGGCCATTCTCTATCATTTCTCCCATTTTGATTGCTTCCAAGAAGGATTTACCAACTGCGGACATCATGTTTTAAAAGTGATCCGGCTCTTGAGCCTGAAGGAAGACAGTGATTAACTCGTGGTCATCCATGGGTGGCTTAGCTCGAGCTGCTTGCTCTCTCCATTTAATGGCATATTCCCTAAAAATTTCACTTGGTTTCTTCTTTAGGTTTGAAAGGGAATTGCGGTCTGGGGCAATGTCGATGTTGTATTGGAATTGTTTGACAAATGCCTGTGCCATGTCATTCCAGACGTACCAGCGAGATGTGTCTTGATCTAAAAACCATTCAAATGCTACTCCCGTAAGGCTTCCCCCAAAATAAGCTATTAGTAATTCTTCATTTCTTCCCACACCTCTTAGTTGATTGCAATACATTTTCAGGTGGGCTATGGGGTCTCCATGTCCATCGCACTTTTCAAATTTGGGAATCTTGAAATCAGGCGACAAGTGGACATCGGGGAACATACATAGATCTTTGAAGGCAACACTCTTTTGAGCTGCCAATCCTTGCATGTTTTTCAACTGTTGTTCTAAGCTTTTCACTCTTTGGGTTATTTCCACTTGTACCATCTTTCGGGCAGGCTTCTCAATGTTTTCCGGAAGATCAAACGAATATGAGTGGTGCTCTTTTTGTGTAGCAAATTGTGACTCATGACGGGGCTCTCCTCGACCATTGGCCCATGCTTGACTCATTTCAGTCATTTTCTGTTTCGTTATTCTATTTTTTTCAATCACAGCAGACTCTTGTCGAACCCTCTGACCCTGAGTCTCTTGAGAACTTGTAATAGCTTTGATTTCAGTTATCATTTTCCTTAGATCTTGTGTTGTCCGCTTACCACAAACCGACCACCTCAACTTTCTTCACAATTCAAAACAAAACATGTTAGAATAAATTCAGTCAGTCCTTATTATTATCAACATGTTTCACTTTTTTTTTCAATTTTTTTTCATTTTTCTTTTCCATGATTGATCGAACCTGATGTGGGTTGCATACGTATCATGTGGGAACATGAATCAGATCTTGCGTAGTTCGTGATGATAAGGAATAAAGGAAATAAACTAAGTTTATGTTTTTCTGGATTTTGAATTTATTTTTTTCCACTTTTTTTTTTTAAAGAAAGACTTATAAACAAGAAAGAGAATATTTTTGGATTTTGATTTTTCTTGAGCATTTTTGCAAAGAAAGACTTCTAAAAAAGAAAGATTTTTATATCTTTTTTTTTATTTCGACTTTTTTTTTGAATTTCGAAAAGAAAAACTTTTAAAGAAGAAAGAAAAATATTTTTGCATTTATGGATTTTTATTCTGAAGTTAGGAAAGAAATACTTTTAAAGAAAAAGAAAGTATTTTTGAATCTTTAATTTTCTTTTCAATTTTCAAAAGAAGAATGAAAATATTTTTGTATTTTTTATTTTGAGAAGCAACTAAAAGAAAATATTTTTGTTTTTTATTTTAAAAAAATGAAGTCTCAAAGAAAAATTTTTCTAAAGAAGGAAGTAAAAAAAAAATTTTTTTTTTTGGATTTTTGAAAATTGGGGGCCAAAGCCGATGAGGTTTGCCTACGTATCTCACATCCGGTGAGAATCAGACCCTCGTAGTTCTGCTCAGTTTTGAAGGAACAAGAAAAACATGACTTATTTTGAAATAACTTTTCTTTTTTTTTCTTTTTTTTTCTTTTGAATTTCGGGAGAGTTTCAGAATTTTCTAAATACCTACCTCTCACTTTTTTTTGATTTTATTTTTTCTCTTTTTTTTTCATTTTCTTTCCCTATTCTAGAAGCCAGTCAACATGCAAGTTTGAACAGACAGATATACAAGTAGCACGTAAGATACATCAGGATGGTCTTTTAATTTGGGTACACCTGTCCTAGACGGACCCAACCCTTGTGTTGAGTCCCCAAAGTCAAATGCACATGATGCAAACAAGCGTTCCTACTAGGGATCCGGCATGAGACTTTGTTATGCTAGGTTTTAAAATCTGGATTTATTGTTCTAGACCTAGCTTACCCGAGTGAATAACTCGAGCTGGGGGGGGGGAGAGCGTACCGGGAATACAGAAGCTTCACCGGCTTTGCAACTTATCCGAACCTCATTCTATAATGGGATAAGACTCTAGACATAAGAGAAGTCACACGAAGTGCACCCTTCTCCGTAATTTAGAAGAATCAGAGAGTGAAAGGGTTTCGTAGCAATTTATATACAATTCACAGAATATCAAAGCGGTAAAAGCATTTAGCACATTAGGCTTAAACATGTAGGAAAATCAGATAATAAATAAAGCCAATCATAACAGTTATTCTAAGCTTGAATTTTTAAACCCTGAACCGAAGTTCTGGGTTTAGGTCTCCAGTAGAGTCGCCAGAGCTGTCACACCTCCTATTTTTACAAACCACAGCGAAGGATAGAGTATAAGGGAGTTTTTCCAATTTAAGTAACATTATTCAAAATTGGATTATTTATTCAATTTTATTCAGAGTCGCCACTTGGGATGATTTGTTTTCTGGTGTCCCAAGTCACCGGTTTATTTTAAATCCCAAATCGAGGAAAATTTGACTTTCCTTTTGAAGTATGCGAACCAAAAATTCTGAATAAGGAATTCTGTTAACCCGAGGGAAGGTGTTAGGCACCCCCGGATTCCGTGGTTCTAGCACGGTCGCTTAATCGAACCAGATGATTTGTTTTCTGGTGTCCCAAGTCACCGGTTTATTTTAAATCCTAAATCGAGGAAAATTTGACTTTCCTTTTGAAGTCTGCGAACCAGAAATTCTAAATAAGGAATTATGTTAACCCTAGGGAAGGTGTTAGACACCCCCGGATTCCGTGGTTCTAGCACGGTCGCTTAAACTATCATAATTGGCTTGTTATCTGATTTTAATACATGTTTTAGCCTATGGTATGTTTTACTTATTAAACCGCTTTTTAATTATTATTTTTTTAGGAAATTGAACGTCGTTTAAAAACGTGTTTTTGGATCACATGAAATGCACCCGGATCCGAAACATATTTTATTCAACATTTTGGGATTTAGATTTGGATCACATGAAATGAACACCCGAATTTAGGAAGGTAAAATTATTAAAGAACGCACCTTAAGCGACTAACGTGTTATTAACTTTGCGGGGCCATAAAAATTCACTAAATGGAACGCCCCGAGTTCTAAGAATTTTAAAAGATAATTAACGAGGGCCATAAGTTTTGGGATTTTATTTGGCGGAAGAAACAAAACTAATTAGCTAAGGAAAAGCTAGCTATCTTATTTAATGGTCTATTATATTGGGCTTGGCAATTTGAACTTATTTATGTCCAATTCTATTAGTACTATCTTACTCATCTGCTTTTAGAAAGGGTCACTTTTAAAATGATAATATTCTGAATTAAGAGACCATTATCGTGATACTCATTCAATCATCCAAAAGCAACTATAAGTAAAACTAAGAATACTAAAACATTAAAATGGACAACAAAACATGATATACGAACAAAAAATAAAATATTTTAAAAATAATTTATAGCAAGGAAAATGAGTAACAATAAGTGAAAAACATGATTTCAGTTTTTTAAGAAAAGTTAAAATTATTAACAGAACCAAACAAAGGGAATTAAATACTTAAGCTCAGTACCATAATAAAGAAACATCATCACTACGCTACTTAAACATTCATCAAATAAAAATCATATATTAACATGCTTAAAAAGTAACTATAGGGGAAGATGAAACTCAACGTTGAATATGATGTTTTACAGCTTTGAAATCCAAAATTAACGTGACCATGAACGAGCAACTCGACTCAACCTCAAACTAAAACCCCCGCAGAACTAATCCGAACTTGACCCCGTTTGAGCTTCCACCAAAATAAACGGGTGGAGACGAGTTATATGATGAGGAAGATGGCGTTAAGGTTTGCTGCTTGAAAATGGAGAAGAAGAATCTCTCTTGCTTGAAAAAAAATGGAGAAGAAGCTCAAGGGAGGGGGAAGGCTCGTCAAGAAAACGAAGTGGTCTGTCCATGTATGTAGAGTATATATCCAGCGTATACAGAGTATATACCCCCGTTTCCGTTAAGAAGAAGCCATCCTCCTTTTTTTTTTCTCTCTGTTTTTTTGAACCCTCTCCTTTGAACCTCTCTCTTTTTTTTTCTGCAGAATGGGGAGATCCCCCTTTTTAAAATTGTCCCACACTCCCTCTCTCTTTTCCCCAAAATCCTCTCCTCCTCTCAAAGTGTTTTGCCCTTTTTTTCCGCTCCAATAAAGAGACCACTAAGGGAGATGACTATGGTTATCTTGGTAAGGTGGGGGTCCGAAATCTTTCTTCTTTTTTAGTGTATATTGAGTATATATGGAGAGTATC
Organism: Nicotiana glauca; assembly: GCA_026770625.1. NCBI lineage: Eukaryota > Viridiplantae > Streptophyta > Magnoliopsida > Solanales > Solanaceae > Nicotiana > Nicotiana glauca. The sequence goes on from MU748701.1 coordinate 23,114, forward strand.
CAGTGTATATTTCAGCCCTCTTTAAATAGCATTCACCACTACAAAATCTTTTTTATTTTTAATCACCCAATAAATTAGTGCTATTTAGTTAATTCCTTAGTGAATTGTTATCCCAACCATTATGGAAGTTTTTTAATAATTACCCTAATAACAATTACCATCAATAATTAAGAATCAAGTTAAAGGAAAAACTACCAAAGTTTAAAAATTAAAATTAAAAGTGCAAAAATAACTCATTTTTTTTTATTTTTCTCATTTTTCTAAAACAACTAATTTGTTGATTAATCCTAAAATGCAAAATTAAATCCTAAATGCAACATATTTTGTTTTTTTGTATTTTTTCATAATCTGAAATACTACAAAATGCCTTTTAAAATAAGATAGAAATACTATACAATGTCAAAGCTAATCCTAATTAAACTAAACATAAAATTATTTTTGTGTTTTTGAAATTATATAAATATAAAAATAAGGTACTATTTTTTGTATTATTATTATTATTTTAATTTTTTAATGAAAAATACATAAACTAAAATATTTTTTTTAATTTTTATTTTTCTTGTAATATAATAAAGTAAAAGAGTCGCAATGAGTTAAAATAGCTATATTAGGCTTAAATTAAATAGTTACATGCTAAAATATGAAAAAATCTTGCGGAGGGTCAAAAATCACATATCTACAGGTCGAACTCTTCTTTTTGGCAAAGTCCCTTGGCCTTAAGGGTGTTATTTCGAACTTTCATCGAAATATTAACTCGTCGTTGTTTGATCGAGGCCGAACTCTTCTTCTTGGCGAATGCCCTTGGCCTTAAGGGTGTTATTTTGAACTTTCATCGAAATATTAACCTGTCGTTGTTCGATTGAGGTCGAACTCTTATTCTTGGCAAAGTCCCTTTAAGGGTGTTATTTAGAACTTTCGTCGACATAGTAATCCGTCGTTGTTCAATCAAGGTTGAACTCTTTTTCTTGGCGAAGGCCCTTGGCCTTGACGGTGTTATTTCAAACTTTTGTTGAAATATTAACCATCGTTGTTCGATTGAGGTTGACCTCTTCTTTTTGGCGAAGGCCCTTGGCCTAAAGGGTGTTATTTCGAACTTTCATCGAAATATTAACCCGTCATTGTTCGATCGAGTTCAAATTCTTCTTTTTGGCAAAGGCCCTTGGCCTTAAGGGTGTTATTTCGAACTTTTGTCGAAATATTAACCCGTCGTTATTCGATCGAGGTCGAACTCTTATTTTTTGGCGAAGACCCTTTGCCTTAAGGGTATTATTTCAAACTTTCGCCGAAATATTAACCCGTCTTTTTTGATCGAGGTCGAATTCTTCTTTTTGGCGAAGGCCATCAGCCTTAAGGGTGTTATTTCGCACTTTTATCAAAATGTTAACACGTCGTTGTTCGATCGAGGTCAAACTCTTCTTTTTGGCGAAGGCCCTTAGCCTTCAGGGTATTATTTCAAACTTTCGTCGAAATGTTAACCATCGTTGTTCGATCGAGGTCGAATTCTTCTTTTTGGTGAAGGCCCTAGGCCTTAAGGGTGTTATTTTAAACTTTCATCGAAATATTAACCCGTCGTTGTTCGATCGAGGTCGAATTATTCTTTTTTGAGAAGGCCCTTGGCCTTAAGGGTTTTATTTCAAACTTTCGTCAAAATATTAACCCGTCGTTGTTCGATCGAGGTAGAATTCTTCTTTTGGGCGAAGGGCATTGGCCTTAAGGGTGTTATTTCAAACTTTCATCGAAATATTAACCCACCGTTGTTCGATCGAGGCCGAACTCTTCTTTTTGGCAAAGGCCCTATTCCTTAAGGGTATTATTTCAAACTTTCATCGAAATATTTACCCGTTGGTTTTCGATAAAGGTCGAATTCTTCTTTTTGGTGAAGACCCTTGGCCTTAAGGTGCTATTTCGAACTTTCGTCGAAATGTTAACCCTTCCTTGTTCGATCGAGGTCGAAATCTTCTTTTTGGCGAAGGACCTTGGCCTTAAGGGTGTTATTTCAAACTTTCGCTAAAATATTAACCTGTCGTTGTTCGATCGAGGTTGAATTCTTCTTTTTGGCGAAGGCCATCAACCTTAAGGGTGTTATTTCAAACTTTCATCAAAATGTTAACCCGTCGTTGTTCGATCGAGGTCAAACTCTTCTTATTGGCGAAGGCCCTTGGGCTTAAGGGTGTTATCGAACTTTCGCCGAAATATTAACCTGTCGTTGTTTCGATTTCCAGAGATTTGGGTATCTTCAGGGGGAGTCCCAGTTCACCTGGTTTTCTTTGCATCGGGGAATGTGGTGTTGAAGAGCAAAAATCACCGCTGCTTTGCACACACTCATTTCACGCACCTATTGGAGTTTCCCCTTGTCGGCCCGGTCTTTAACTCCCCGGGAGGGCTCTCTTGGGACACCTTCTTGGTGGGGGAGATGGGGTATCGCTCAAGGAGTATTATCTCCTAGGAGTTGGGTTTTTCTAGCGGACGATATTTTGGTCGTTTGGTAGTAATTCCCTATTCTTCAGTTGGGTTGCTTCCTTGGTCGCTCTCCCCCGCGACTCTTGCATTTCGTTTGAGCAAACATCAGAAGGTGGATTTGTAGCGTTCCTCGCTTTGCTTGGAATTTCAATGGTGATGGGCGTGGTGTTTTCTGAACTCGGTAACTGTATTCAACTCTCTTTCCCTTATGATAACTTATATGAGTCCACCAATTTATAGAGTACCCGGTCCTCTATGTGATAATACGTAGAATGAAGTAATTAGTGAATGTAAAGAAGGCCAAAGATTTTCTACGTGGAAAAATCCCACACAAGGGGATCAAAAAACCATGACCTACACCTGCAGGCTTTAAACTCAACTAACTTTTAATCTACCTATTACAAGCCACTTTGCAAATACCCTATTGCAAAGACTTCAAACTAACTTGTGATGCACCAGCACAAGCCACTCTATAACTCTCTTAGTTACAGAGGATTTAACTTATCACTATTCGTAGTCACAACATAAACTTCTAAAGTTTACGAATTTGGTTTTTCCCCTAAGACAACGCTTCTAAGAAAGCAAACTAGGAATTAAAATGTAGAACAATAAACAAGATTACAACTCAACATACATAAAACTTGGTTAGAAACTGATCCTTGGTGGAGTTGTCATCTTGTTCTTGACACACCAGTGACCTCGATGCAGGATGTGTCACACCTCTTTTTTTACGGCGCTTACACCCCAGCGAAAGGGATATAAACAAAAAGAGTTTTTACAATTAAAGGACGGTCGGAACGGGATTAGTTATTTAAATTTTCAGAGTCGCCACTTGAGAATATAATGGTGTCTCAAGTCACCGAATTAATCCCGAACCGAGGAAAGTTTGACTCTGTTACAGTCTGCGAACCAGAAATCCGGGTAAGGAATTCTGTTAACCCGGGAGAAGGTGTTAGGCACTCCCG
>MU748702.1:0-10123 GCA_026770625.1 Nicotiana glauca
TTATGTGGCTCTGATTCGTGATTTTAAATTCAAGGCAGAAGACATCGATAGTCCTTTAAACTTGTCCGCACTTTTCACTTTGATACTTTATTACAGGTCTGTTCCAGTTAAACATTTCAACCACATCTCAAATGTGTTATTTAGACAGAATTGATAGAAAATCACAATACAAAGATGAATATAATTCACATGCTTTTGTGACGTGTCAAATGAATAAATAAATGGCTGACATGTATAATTTTCTTAGAAATTGACAACTGTAATTAAAATAGAAAAGGAAAAAAATAGAAAACCATCTCCCTTCCACTCCCCTCTTCTAAACCATTTCTCTCATCTCCCCACGCATCTGTTTCTTCCCCCTGCTCATCCATTTTTGCTATATTAGTTCTTTAGAATTTGTCCTGATGCCACTATTCTGTAGGTAGCAAAGAAACTTTTATGATTGTTACCTTATGTTGCAAAAAACATGAAAGAATTAGTCATGGTCATTAACAGAGAGAATCAGAGAATTATTTCGGACATAAGTTAGCTCACTTTTTTCTTCTGTTTACCCACTTATTCTCCCAAAGTATATTTTTGGCTTGAGTTTGTCTTTTCAAGTTCGCTCCTATTCTGTTTGGATTCAATGAACATAAAATGGTAGCTTGTGAGTGATACGATGTGATGACTCAAATGGTCATCACTTGTTTTAAATTAAATTCTATGACTCCGAGGCCTTAAAAACCTCATTTAGAGTCACCTCGATTTGTGTGCACAGTCCGAGCTCACATAGCCAGAAAGCTTAAATACAAAAATCTATGAAAAATGGTAAAATTTGGTTATAAAATGAGTTATTTTGACTTCGATCAATATTTTGGATAAATGGACCCGGACCCGTGATTTGATGGTCTCAGAGGATCCGTAGGAAAATATGGAACTTGGGTGTATGTCCGGAATCGAATTTCGAGGTTCCAAGCCCGAGAAATAAATTTTTGAAAGAAATTATTTTCTGAAATTGTTTAAGGAAATTGGAAATGAAATTTGATTAGAACATGTTAGTATCGGGGCCGTATTTTGGTTCTGGAGCCCGGTACATGTCTTATATATGATTTAAGATATTTTGTGAAATGTGATAAAAAAACGGATATCATTTGACGTGATTCGGTCCTAAATTGAAATTTTTGATGTTTTAAGAAGTTTAAAAGAATTCATGGATTTTGAGGCTTAATTCGATGTTTATGATGTTATCATGGCAATTTGATCGCATGAATAAATCCGTAGGATGTTTTTGAGGTTGTGTGTATATTTGGTTTGGAGTCTCGAGGGCTCGGATGAGTTTTGGATAGGCCACGGGGTGCATTTTTTAACTTAAAAATTAGCTGGTATGAACTGACATGCAGGCTCCGCATTTGCGAAGCCTGGCTCTCAAATGCGAAACAGCCTAGACCTGCCCTTTCATCGCGAATGCGAGAATTTTCTTTGCAAATGCGACACAGGCCTCGCAAATGCGACACAGGCCTCGCAAATGCGAAGGGCCGGAATTTTAAAAGGATTCGCAAATGCGAACAATTTTTCGCAATTCCCATATTGCGAACCCCTATTCGCATTTTCCATAACCGAGACTCGCATTTTTTATACTTAGCCAATTTTGAACCATTTTTCACATCTTTTCAAAGCACAAACTCCTTTGGGTGATTTTCCAAGAATAACTCTTCTCCCAAATCGACTGTAAGTTAGTTTTTACTTATTTCTTTCAATCATTAACATCTTTTAACATGATTTTAACTTAAAATCAAATATATTCATGGGAGAAATTGGGTGTTTTGGGTAGAATCTAGCTTTTTCAAAAATTGGAGATTTGGACCTCAATTTGAGGTCTGATTTCAAAACAAATTATGTATTTGAGTTCGTGGGGGAATGGGTAATCGGGTTTTGGTTCGAACCTCGATTTTTGACCACGTGGGCTCGGGGGTGATTTTTGACATTTTGGGTAAAACTTTGAAAAACTCATTTTCATGCATTGGGGTTGATTCATTTAACGTTTATTGATGTAATTAAGTAATTTTTGATTAGATACGAGCGAATTGGCGGTGGAATCAAGGGGTAAAGCTATAATTGAGACTTGAGTTGTGTTCAAGGCATCGAGGTAAGTGTTTGGTCTAACCTTAGCTTGAGAGATTAGGAGTTGAGTCATATTTGTTATGTGATAATTGTTGAGTACAATGTATAGGCATGGTGAGGAGTATCTATATGTCGGAGTCAAGCATGCCTGTGGGTCTTATATTGTGATTTTCATGACTTCGTTGTATTATCTATGCTTAGAGGTGATTTTTATTTGTTGTGACAAGTTTATGGAGGTAATTGTGACCTTTGAATATTGAGGAGCATTGGCTCAAACTATCTTAGAATTGTGAAAGTATATTAGTTGATTGAACCCTTTGGAGCATTAGCTCAAGTGGTAAGCGAGATGTAAAGTAAAAGTGAAAAGGAGAAAGAAGTTATTATGTTGAAACCCTTGCCAAGTTATTGTTGAGTTATCGGTTGTTCCCTTACCGGGATTTAAGTGTTTAATTATTATTCCCTTGCCGGGAGTTCTATTATATTCTTGTTTATTCCCGTGCCCAGTGTTTGTGATTGTTGTTTGGGTGAGGAAGAGTGTTAAAGCACGAAGGGTGATGTCGTGCATGATTGTGAGGAAAGAGTGTAAAACACGAAGGGTGATGCTATGCCGCACGATGTACCATTCTGTGCTGATTCTATTAATTATATGTGAGGAAAGAGAGTAAAAGTATGAAGGTTAATGCCGTGCACATTTTATCATATAATTGCTTTGGTGAGGAAAGAGAGTAAAAGCACAAAGGTTCATGCCGTACGCGCTTTATTATATAATTGCTTTAGTGAGGATGAGGGTAAAAGCACGAAGGGTGATGCCGTGCACTTATTGATTTCTGATTCTTTATTGATGTATGAGTTATGTTGCTTCCTTAGTTACTTGATGACTTTTACTCGGAGTTATTATCTTCCCCGCAGCATGCTCCCCCTCCCATATTGATTGGTTATCTCTGTTCTCTGTTTCGCTATATATATAACTGCACAGGTTTATCTGGAGTCTGGTCCTAGCCTCGTCACTACCTTGCCAAGGTTAGGCCAGGCACTTACCAGCATTCGGGGTCGGTTGTGCTGATACTACACTTTGCACTGTGTGCAGATCCCCGAGCAGCGTTTGATCATCAGCAGCAGATCGGGATCCATACTTCAGTTAACCGAGACTTAGAGGTAGCCCTGCTGGCGTCCGCAGGCCCGACATCTCTTCTATCAGTTTTTATGTTCTGTTGTCATTTATACTCGAGACAGACTATGTTCTGTTCTTTCAAACACTTATTTGTAGTAATCCTAGACAGTGCGTGGATGATGTGACACCAAGTTCTGGTTAGAGGCATATGTTCGTCTTCAGGATATTGGTTTTATATTTTATTTAAGACTTCTGCTAAATTTCATATTTTGCTATTATTTAATTGTTTATTCCCTGTTATTTACTTGGTTAAAAAGGAATTAAAAACAAAAAGAGGTAAATATTTTAAGTTCGTGGCTTGCCTAGTTTCTACGAGTAATTGCCATCATGACTCCCAAGGTTGGGAAATCTGGGTCGTGACAAGTTGGTATTAGAGCTCTAGGTTACATAGGTCTCACAATTCACGGACAAGATTAGTAGAGTCTGAGGGATCGGTATGGAGACGTCTGTATTTATTCCCTAGAGGCCACAGAGTTAGGAAATGTTTCACATTTGTTCTTTCTTGTCGTGCGGTTTGGTTTCTCAATTCTAATTGAATTTCTACTATGTTCTTTCGCAGATGGCAAGAACACGCGCTTCCTCATCTACCGATCAGTAGTTCGAGCCCCCAGCAGCTCTCATAAGGGGTAGAGGGTGAGGCTGAGGCCATGCTAGGGGCCGAGGCAAGGGCAGAGCTCAACCCAGGGTAGAAACACCTATAGCGGAGCCTCAGGTTGATTTTGATGATGAGGTTCCAGCCCCAGCAGTTCCAGAGAGCGCAGCTCAGGTCCCATAGGGGTTTGCCACCCCAGTAATTCAGGATGCTCTGGTCTGTCTAGTGGACCTCATGGAGAATGTCACCCGAGCAGGTTTACTTCCTATAGCACCAGCCATCTCTCAGGCTAAAGGAAGAGCCCAGACTCCTGCTACTCGCACTCTAGAGTAGGTAGCTCCCCAGATTTAGATTCCAACAGTTCATCCAGTTGGAGCAGCTCAGCTGGGCGTGGTAGCCCAGGCCGGTGATGGAGCAGCTATGTCTGCTGATGCTTTGTGGAGATTGGACAGGTTCACCAAGCTCTTCACTACTACCTTCAGCGGTGCACCTACTGAGGATCCCCAGGATTATCTGGACAGTTGCCACGAGGTTCTTCGGAACATGGGGATTGTTGAGACCAATGGGGTTGATTTTGCTACATTTCGCTTGTCTGGATCTACCAAGTCTTGGTGGAGGGATTATTGCTTAGCTAGACCAGCAGGATCACCAGCCTTGACCTGGAGCAGTTCACGCATCTATTTTTGGAGAAGTTTTTCCCTATTACATAGCGAGAGGCCTATTGGAGGTAGTTCGAGCGTCTCCAGCAGTGATCCATGACAATTACCCAGTACGAGACTAGATTCATTGATTTGTCTCGGCATGCTTTTATTATACTTCCTATTGAGAGGGAGAGAGTGAGACGGTTCATTGATGGACTCATCCAGCCAATTCGTCTTCAGATGGCCAGAGAGGCTGGGAGTGAGATATCTTTCCAGGAGGCGGCCAATGTGGCCCGGAGAGTTGAGATGGTATTATCACAGGGGGGTAATCGTAGGGCAGACAAGAGACCCCGTCAGTCGGGCAGATTCGGTTGTGATGACTCAAAGGGGTCATCACCCGTTTTCTTTCTCATTCTGTGCTTTCGAGACCTTAAAACCCCATTTAGGGTTGCCTCGATTTGCGTGCGCAGTCCGGGCACATATCCGGAAAGCCTAAATGTGAAATTCTATGAAAATTTGCTAAATTTTGATATTAAGATGATTAAATTTGACTTTGGTCAACATTTTGGGTAAATAGACCCGGGCCCATGATTTGACGATTTCGGAGGGTCCGTGGAAAAACATGGAGCTTGGGGTATGCCTGGAATCAAAATTCGAGGTCCCGAGCCCGAGAAATGAATTTTTAAAAGAAATTGTTTTTCTGAAATTATTAAGAAAAATTGAACTGAAAATCGATTAGAACGTGTGGGTATCGAGTCCGTATGTTGGTTCCGACGCCCGGTACAGGTCTTATATGTGATTTAAGATATTTCTGTGAAGTTTGGTTGAAATCGGACGTCTTTTGACGTGTTTCGGACTAGAAGTTCTAAATTTGAAAGTTTATGAAGTTTGAAGAAAAACTATTAATTTTGAGGTTTGATTCGTTGTTTTTGATGTTATTGTTTCAATTTGATCGCACGGTTAAGTTCGTAGGATGTTGTTGAGTTAGTGTATGTGTTTGGTTAGGAGCCCCGAGGGCTCGGGAGTATTCTGGAGGTATTTTCGAGTGATTCTGGACTTAGGAAAAGTTGCAGAAAATGGGTTCCAGCAATTGCAGACAATTCTTTCTTCGCGTTCACGAATCCTCGTCCGCGTTCCCGATGCCTTGAGTTGGTCCTTCATCGTGTTCGCATTACCCCCTTCGCGAACACATAGGTTTATTTGACCCAGGGGGACTTGGCCAAATTTTCCTCTTCATGTTCACATACAGCCACTCACGAACACGTAGCCTTACAAATTCCTTCACCACGTTCGTGTAAGCTCCCACGCATTCGCATAAAACAAAATTCTGAATTCCCAGCTTTTAATCTTTGCGTTCGCACACCTTAGCTCATGAATGTGATGGCCTTTCCAGAGATACCCTTCGCGAACACGGCCCTCTTGTCGCAAACGCGAAGGGAAATTTTGCCCAGTTAAATTTAATTTCAGAAACAGTAGCAACAGGAATTTTTCATTAAAAAACTCGAACCCCTTCTTCTCCAAAGCTTCTAGACGACTTTTAGAGCATTCCTTCACTAAATCTTCTTGGATAAGTATTGTTTAACCCGTCTTCTTCATTTTCCATCATCGTTTATTAAAATCCTAAGTTTAAATCATGCAATTTAGGGTAGAAATTGGGGGAAATGGGTAGAGTTAGGGTTTTCTATATTTTTTTGATTTAGACCTTGTTTTGGGGTTGAATTTGAAAATAAATTATATATTCGGGCTCGTGAATGAATGGGGGATTTGTTTTTGGCCTGAACCTCGTGATTTGACCAAGCGGGCCCGAGGGTAATTTTGGAATTTTGGGAAAAAAGCTTGGAAATCTATAATTAGGCATTGAGTTTGATTTATTTAGCATATATTAATACAATGGAATCCTTATTGTATATATTTGATTGATTTGGATCCAAAATTCGAGAGGGAAAGTGGTTGTTGTGGATCATTCGGCCGTGGAAGTTGAGGTAAGTGTTCGGTCTAACCCTAGCTTGAGGGATTAGGAGTTGAGTCTTAATTGCTATTTGTTTTGTGTTGGGTATGACGTATGGCATGGTGACGAGTATCCATGTGTCGATGTCGAGCATGACCGTGAGTCGTAATTTTGCTAATTGTGTAACCTTGTTTAATCCTATGAAAGTTGCGACTGAATATTGATACTAGTTGTGCCAAGAAGAAGTTGAATATGATTTGTTATAGCTGACTCTCCCTTGTCGTGATGTTTGATTTGTTATGATTTTTCCCTTGCCGGGATTGTATTGTGTACTATGTTGAATGTATTGGGAGCGGGTGGTACGCCTACCACATGATATATTAAAATGGGAGCGAGTGGTACGCCTACCACACCTGATCCTGATATATTGAAATGGGAGCGAGTGGTACGCCTACCACACATGATATATGAAAATGGGAGTGAGTGGTACGCCTACCACATGATATATTGAAATGGGAGCGGGTGGTACGCCTACTATGAGATATTGAGAAATGGGATCGGCTTGCACGCCTGCAACGAGATGAGTTGAATATGAAAGTTGCCTTGTCTGTTCATTATTGCTAAAAGTTAAGATGTAGACGTATGTACCATTATTCCTGATATTTTGTTTCAATCTGTTACCCCTGAAGTATGCGCCCCTCCCCAGCTTAAATTGTTATGTTCTTGCTACTTTTTCGTTGTACTTGTATATATAACTGCACATGTTTTATCTGGAGTCTGGTTCTAGCCTCGTCACTACCTCGCCGGGGTTAGGCCAGGCACTTACCAGCATATGGGGTCGGTTGTGCAGATACCACACTCTGTGCTCTTTTGCACAAATACAGGTTTCGGACAACAACCACAGTATTGGGGGCCTTAGCATTCAGACCAGCGAGACATCGAGGTAGCCTTGCAGGCATCCGCAGGCCCGGTGTCTCCTTTATCTTTACTTTTATTCTATTATCTCATTGTATTCGAGACAAACAGTTTTATATTTCTTTCAAACGGTTGTGTTTAGTACTCTTAGTAGTTCGTGAGTAATGTGACACCAACTCTTGGGTAGGGCTTTTTATTGAGTTTCCGTATTTCATTTGGTTTTATTATCTTAAGTCTTCCGCTCATTTAAATTATTCCACCGTAGTTATATTATCATTGCCAAATGGCTAAAAGGAGAATTTGGTAAACGAAAAAGATAGATAAGAGTTGGCTTGCCTAGCTCCTATTAGTAGGCGCCATCACGATTCCCGAGGGGTGGGAAATCCGGGTCATGACAAGTTGGTATCAGAGCACTAGCTTACATAGGTCTCACAACTCACGGACAAACTTAGTAGAGTCTGAGGGATCGGTAAGGAGACGTCTGTATTTATCCCTAGAGGCTATAGAGTTATGAAAAACTTTGCATTGTTCTTTCTTATCGTGCGTTGCTATTTCTCGAACACCGATTGAATTTCTACTATGTTTTTTCGTAGATGGTGAGAATCCGCGCTTCTTCATCTACCGCTCAGCAGTCCGAGTCCCCAGTATTAGCCCTAGTAGCGGAGCCTAGGTTGATTTGGAGGAGGAAGTTCAAGCCCCAGTAGTCCCGATAGGCCCAGCTCAGGTCCTAGAGGGGTTCATTGCCACCCTAGATCTTTAGGATGCTTTAGTCTGATTGGTAGGCTTCGTGGAGAGTGTCATCGAGCGGGTTTGCTTCCAGTAGCACCAGCCACTCCTCAGGCTGGAGGAGGGATTCAAACTCCTGCTACACGCTCTGGAGCAGGTAGCTTCCCAGGTTCAGGTTCCAGTGGTTCAGCCAGTCGTGGCAGGTTAGCCGGGTATAGTGGCTCAGGACGGAGTGAGATCACTTTTCGGGAGGCACCCAATGTGGGCCGTAGAGTTGAGATGGATCTGCCACAGGAAGGTGGTCATGGGTCGGGTAAAATGCCCCGTCATGTAGGCAGATTCAGTGGTACCTCTTCTGGAGGTAGAGGTTCTTATGGTAGAGGCCATTCTCCTAGGCCCTTTCAATCAGCTCTCCAGGTCACTCATGGTACTTTAGGTGGCCATTCAGGTTGACAGGGTCAGTCTCAGTTTCCTCAGCTACAACATTCGCGTGGATGCTATGAGTATGGTGAGCATGGTCTTCTTAAGAGGGCTTGCCCGAGGTCGAGGGGTGTTCAGCCGCAGTAGTCGAGGTCTTCCATGCTTGTGGTGACCCGAGGCACATTGTCAGATTTTGCCCTTGAGCTTCGAGCAGCTTTCAGCATCAGAGTGCTCGTACTAGGATTCAGGCACCGGAGGTTCCACAGCCTGCCCAGCCAGCTAGAGGCAGCAGCAGGGGTGTTAGAGGTAGAGGTAGAGGTCATAGAGGTGGAGCTCAGGCCGCCAGAAGTGGAGGCTAACCAGCAACCAGGCCCGAGGCTGAGGCTTCAGATGCAGTCATCACAAGTACGGTTCTAGTTTTTGATCGAGATGCTTCGGTACTATTTGATCCAAGGTCTATGTATTCATATGTTTCATCTTATTTCACACCATGCTTGGTCATGCCTAGAGATGCTTTGGGTATTCCTGTATATGTGTCTACACCAGTGGGTGACTCTATCGTGGTCGACCGAGTCCATCGTTCGTGTGTTGTAGTGATTGGGGATCTTGAGACCCGTGTAGACTTGTTGCTCATAGATATGGTTGACTTTGATATCATTTTAGGTATGGACTGGTTATCACCCTATCACGCTATCTTGGACTGCCATGCCAAGACTGTGACCTTACCGTTGCCAGATATGCCTCGTTTAGAGTGGAGGGGCACTCCAGGTTATTCTACCCGCAGGGTCATTTCATATGTGAAGGCTCGACGTATGGTTGAGAAGAGGTGTCTGGCCTATTTGGCCTATGTTCATGATTCTAGTGCTGAGGTTCCTCCTATAGATTCTGTGCCTATTGTTCGGGAGTTTCCAGATGTTTTCCCTTCAGACCTGCCGGGTCTGCCACCCAACAGGGACATTGATTTCTGTATTGATTTGGCTCAAAGCACCCAGCCTATTTCTATCCCGCCATATCGTATGGCCCCTTCGGAGCTGAAGGAGTTAAAGGACCAGTTGCAGGATTTGCTAGAGAAGGGTTTCAATAGACCTAGTGTTTCACCTTGGGGCGCGCCAGTGTTATTTGTCAAGAAGAAGGATGGATCGATGAGGATGTGCATAGATTACTGGCAATTGAACAAGGTAATGATTAAGAATAAGTATCCACTGCCAAGGATTGATGATTTGTTCGACTAGCTTCAGGGTGCCAGGGTATTCTCCAAGACTAACTTGAGATCTGGCTACTATCAGTTGAGGATTAGGGCATCCGATGTTCCTAAGACAGCTTCCCATACTCGGTATGGGCATTATGAGTTCTTGGTCATGTCGTTTGGGTTGACCAATGCCCCAGTAGCATTTATGGAGTTGATGAACCGAGTGTTCAGGCCATATTTGGACTTGTTCGTGATAGTCTTTATTGATGATATTTTGGTGTACTCCTGCAGCCAGGAGGAGCACGATCAGTACCTTAGAGTGTTTCTTCAGACTCTGAGGGATAGTCAGTTATATGCCAAGTTCTCCAAGTGTGAGTTCTGGCTGAGTTCAGTAGCATTTCTAGGTCACGTTGTATCAGCA
>MU748704.1:22870-33423 GCA_026770625.1 Nicotiana glauca
TAAAATGGTGTTTTTGGGAATATATAAGAGAGTATCCAGTGGCTTATGAGCCTTGGACGGCGTGGTTTTATGTTAGGGTCTCGTGTGGTGAGTCTGGGTTGAGGAACTGTGGTGTTATAGGAAGAAGTAGTATAAAGTTGAAGGTAAATTAGAAGGAAACTGGGATAGATGGGATAGCTTGGTTGTAGAACGAATCGATATGGTAAGGATATGAATAGTTCCTTGGATTCTTATGAAGTAATGAGTTTATACAGGTATCTCACGACAATGCTCTTGGGTCTTAATGGCCTGCATAGCTTCGTTGAGTTAGAAGGATTCAGTCCTGGCAATTTAGTTTTGTGCAAATGGAATGCAAAGAGTTCTTGATGGTTTCTACCACGGTTAGAGATGTATATTTGCTATGAGCGTGAGGAGCGTGGTATGTGTAGTGATTTTCTTCTTGATGGGATCAATGGAAAGTTCATGGCTAGTTGAGTAGGTAGCTGCTTATGGCTCGGAAGGGATATAAGGTTCTCATAGTTATCCTTGAGTGGTACAGGTTATGCGGTATGTGGTGTAGGATTGAGATTTGCAGGTGTAAGGTCACGGTTCAAATTCAAAAAGGGAGGTCACAAATTCTTAGATAGCATGGGCAGCTTCAGGTGGCTAGATAAATGCGATCATTGATTGGTGTGGCTTGGTAAGTGTATTCATTTCAAAAAGGGCGATGTATTTTGAGTCACAAATGCTTTATTTGTATTGCGACACTATCTTTCCCAATCGATGGATGATATTCGAGTTTGCTTGGTGGCTTAAAATAATTTTTGGTGTACCTCTCAAGAGATGATTGAGTATTAGAGGTGTGTCATATATGTGAGCGACGAAATTGGGATCATATATGGTAATTTGTGTGCTTTATAAATTTCTAGACTAGAAGTTCACATATATAGGATGGCTCGTGGTTATGAACGGCAGAGATGTGGCAAATTAGTCAGATAATTGTGTGTACTATGATTCAGTCATTGTGATCCTTGGAAGGATTATTTATCTGTTGTGTGTGACTAGATTTGATATGTGGTTCATTGGTAGACCTATATGGATGTGTGTTCTGCTATCCCGACGGCTTGGTTTATTTCAGTTTCCAATGGTGAGGAATATGTTGATTCGGTTGTTATTGAGTTACTAGTAATCAGGGGGACCTATGCATTATCTTTCCGTATTGCGAGGCGTTAAGGTTTGTTGGTTATAGGCACATGTGTTGCACTGTTATTGGGCCCTCTAAGAAGAATTCGAGCGGGTAAAGTACTGGGTATTACTCAGTGGGTATCCTATCAATTGTGTCTCTTCGGGTAAGTTTAATGTTATATCAATTGCTTCACAATGGTTATGGTGGTTGCTTGGGTTTTAGACATCAAATTCCGCGTGGTTGTCGATTTTGAGCATAGTGACTTGCGGTGTTTCATATGGACCAATGTTTGGATAGGGTCGCGCATTGCAGCATGTAGAGGTATGATACTTCAATATGGATTCATGTGTTTTGTTTCTACGAGGTGTGATGGGTTCTTAGCATGGTGAGAGTACAAGTGAGCTTGCGGTACATCTCTTTCATTTGAGTCATTCTCAGGAATTGAGTAAGTTTGGGTTGTGGCTTATTGTTGCACGGATTGCACAAATTGTGGCTTTAGTCTGTATTGATGTGTCAATGTCACTAGAGTAGTTATGTTGGATTTGATGAGAAAGTCAGGATCTTTAATAATTACAAATAAATTTGATTTCAGCATGTTGGGAGGATAATATCGAGGTTCAACTAAAAAAAAATTTGCTATGGTTTTTGCCAAAAGAGATGTGGCTTCATGAATGGTTGATATGAGAACCAAAGACCGTTATGCCTTATTGTGTGTTTTATTTATCGTTGTCAGTATATGAAAGTGTTGGAATGAGAATATAGTTGATAAGATGTTTCCTATCGATATTCGGTTGTTGTGTGCAGCTGCTGTGATTAGAAGTTATCACTGGGAGAATTTGAGTTATGTGGTATATCATGTAATTACACCAGATATTCCAAGTATGGGTTATTACAACTTTTTTGGGCTTGTTCTGAATACAGATGTGAGATTCTGATCATGTCAATGATTTCGGAAGTAAAAATGTGGTTCTAAGTCTTTTCTGCTAGGTTGGATTGTGAAATTTATGTTACATTGTGTTATCGGACCTATATGAGGTAGGGTGACGTGGTATCACCCCCGGTTATATGCACGGTAAGGTTATTAAGCAATTGGTTGGCTTTTGGAACTATTCTGGGCACGTTCGAGGATGAATGTATGTTTAAGTAGTGGAAAATGTAACGACCCAACTTGTCGTTTTGAGCTTTTGCACCTGGCTCATCAGTTATCGGGCATGACTTTCCCTATATTATGTATTAAGACTTATGGAAATTTTTGGTTTTGGTTTTGAGGGTAATCAGAATGAATTTGGAAGAAACAGTTCTCAATTAAAGCTTGAAATTTGAAAAGTTTGACCAAGATTTGACTTGTTGGTAAATGATATCGGATTGTAATTTTTATGATTTGGTTAGCTCCGTTTGGTGATTTGGAACTTAGGAGCGTGATCGGAATTCATTTTGGAAGTTCGTGGAAGGCATAGGCTTGAATTAGCAAAATTGAGATTTTGGCGTCTTCCGATTGATAGGTGAGATTTGGATATAGGGGTCAGAATGGAATTCCGGAAGTGTCAGTAGCTTCGTTGTGTCATTTGTTACATGTGTGCAAAATTTCAGGTCATTCGGACATGCTTTGGTTAGGTTTTTTATGAAAAGCGTAATTTTGAACTTCATGAAATTCTTTGGCTTGATTCGATGCAAATTTGATATTTTGATGTTGTTTTGAGTGTTCCGAAGTTTCGAACAAGTTTGAATGATGTTATGGGATAGGTTGGCATGTTTGTTATAGGTTCTGAGGGCCTCGGGTGGTTAAACAAATGAAATTGCATATGGGGGTGTTGCAGATTTTGCTTCAGGTCTGTTGTAGAACTTTTGTTCTGCGATCGTGTATGTAGGATTACGACCGTGTAGTCTTAGTTGAGGGCTGAGGCAGATTTTCCTTACGCGATCGTGTGGAGTGGGTTGCGATTGTGTAGGTCTGTGTGGTGTACCTTCACGTTCGCGTGAGCCCAGTTATGATCGCATATGTTTGAGTTCTAAGGCTTCGTGATCGCGTGTTGTTTTGTGCGATATTGTAAGGTCAAATGGGGGAGTCAGCATTCTATGCTTCGCGATCGCGTGGCTTTATTCACGATCGCAGTGAAGGGAATTTAATAGCTTGCCAGAATGTTAAAATGCCATTTTTGCATTTTTGGCCATAGTCCACCATTTTTTGGCTTGGTTTTGGAGCTTGGGAGAGCAAACTGAAGAGGGAATTCAAGAGAACTTCATGGAGGTAAGAATTTCGGACATAATACTAGATCCTATCTTGATTCTTACTTGTTTAAACATGAAATTCGTAGGATTTGAATCCAAAAATTTGAGAGTTAGGGCTTAGAATTTGGAAAAAAGATTTAGGGATTTGGAGACCGAATTGTTGTCGGATTTTGGTAAAAATTTATATATGAACTGGTAAGAAGATGAGGATTTTATTGACGTTATTTTTATCGAGTTCTGAGACGTGTTCCCAGGGGGCCCGGGTTGAGCAATTTTGGGATTTTTATGTTAAACTGGATATTTTCGAGTGGGCTTCGTTCCCTTAACATATTTTAATGATTATGTAAAGATTGTGGCTAGATTTAGAGCATCCGAAGGATTGATTCATATGGGTGAGGGATCGCGGGCTAGAGTTTGGACTGGATCGAGCTGAGTAATGATTGTAAATGATGTTCTAAAGGTTTGAAACCCCGTATTGCACATCGTAATGCTATGTTGAGGTGACTTACACGCTAGATGGTGACTGTGGGGTAGAGCACCGTTGGGGATTATGACTTAGTCCATTCCATTGATGATTTTACCGCGTATTCTATAGAAAACTATTCGTTATCATCATAATTTGGGCTGATTGCCATATTTTGGTTTTGTGCCAACTATTAGAACCCTTCGGAGATTTTTATTACTATTTCGACTTATTAATTAAACTTAGTCATGTTATTTTCCATTGTTTTACTACTCAGCCATTTTTACTCAGTTTTGAGACTTACATGATATTTTAAATGATGTTTTGGGCTGAGAA
The DNA here is from genome assembly GCA_026770625.1 of Nicotiana glauca. Taxonomy (NCBI): domain Eukaryota; kingdom Viridiplantae; phylum Streptophyta; class Magnoliopsida; order Solanales; family Solanaceae; genus Nicotiana; species Nicotiana glauca. The sequence continues at coordinate 27,064 of MU748704.1, forward strand.
ATATTGTTTTAATAATGTCCGAGGGGCTTGTAAGTATTTGTGACCGAGTAAGGCCAAGGGCCTAGTTGTGAGGAAACACTAATTCTGATTTGAGGCCGAGGGCCTGAGATATATACGCCACGAGGTGTCTTGTTGATATTATTTATGAGGTCGTGGGCCTGAGATATATACACCATGAGGTGGCTCGACGGATGCTAGGCTGAGGGCCTAGATTTGATGCCACGAGATGGCTTGGGCCGTAAGTGGCCCCTCACAGAGTTTGTACACCCCCAGTGAGCGCGAGTACACATTGTGATGTGAGATATAGCCTGAGGGGCTGATATTGTACTATGTGTGTCACGACCCAAAATCCGAGGAGCGCGACCGGTGCTCAACCGAGTAAACCCGACTGAGCAAGCCTGACAGGTTGCATGCATACTACCCAAACCAACTGATAATTAAATAAGGGATGGACTTCATTAAAAATACTTAGTAAGTATTCTATTATCAATTCCATATCATTTCCAGTAGCCGCTTAAATCATAATTATTAAATATTACAAGTTTTGTAAATCATCGCCAAATATCAGTATTTCGACCTTAATTTCCAATACCCAACACAACCCACAACCTGTCTACGGAGCCTCTAAGTATACTTGAAGAATAATACAGAAATGCCGGCAACAAGGCTCTGGCTATACCTTTTACAAATACAGAAATAAGACTCCGGGAAGAATAGCGTCATAAGCCACCCAAGGCCCCGAGGGGAAAGGGGCTCACCAATATAGCTGATGGAAAGTAGTGGAGGTGCTACTGTCGGTGGACTGAAGTGCCTGCTATAGCTCTACCTACAGTCATAACACGAATGTAGTGCCCCCGAAAAAAAGGGACGTCATACATTTGAATTGTACTGGTATGTATAACAAACCTTACCCTGAGTAACCTCAAGCCATACACAAATATTGAGCAACAGAAGGAAGCAACAATTGAGTACACACAAGGAAGACAATCACGACAAACAAGTTAACAAACTCTCCTTTCCCCATCATCATTTCCACATTTTCAATTTCACAATGTTCTCATATTTCATTTCAATAGTGTTATCGATAACTTTTTCCACCCTTATTACCTCGGCCACCTTTATCACCACAACCCTCACCTTATTACTTCGTGTTGCGACACGCAACCCGATCCCACCGTACATTTCACAATTCACAAACAACACAACCACAACAACAATTCACATAGAACAACGACAATAGTAATTCACAAGGATAACCATAACAACAATTCACATAAGGTTTAGGTGACTATCCACATCATTTCCATCTTTTTCAACAGCCCTTTATACCATTTAGATCACAACAATAGTTTTCCACGACTATCCACAAGGGATGTTATCACAGTTATTTTAATTTCACCCACTACGATTCCTCTCTATCATATGTTCCACGGTCCTTGCCGCAGAACACATTCACATTCACAACTTAGTTTATTTCCATTTACTTGCAAAATCATATCGGATGTCTTAACCAACAACGCATAAGGCACAATATGTACATGAATTCACAAATAGCTCACACAAGTAAACACATCCTATTCACAAGAGTTTAAATTCACAACTAATTCATGGAGACATCACATACCATGTATTTGAACAACAAACAAGGCACTTTTACAAAGGTCAAGGTTAGCCATGCATGCCTGAAGCAGGATTCCTTTCTAATTCGTACTTCCAATTCACCAAAATACTCTAGCAACGTCAATATAGTACACGAATCAATACACATAACTTAGAATTGAAGTTCACAATTGTTAGTCAAACTCATTTAGGTTATCAACCTCTCTTTGCATACTTCTTTACTCCTACCCAAGCCTTCCTACTAGATTTTTGGTTTTAAAGAACATGCATGTGTATTTAAACATCCATTTTGAAGGATAAGTTCATGAGAATTCCCCCTTTTATTTAAAAGTTTAAAATCAATGAAAAAGGGTTGGGGATTCTACCTGCAAGAGTGGAGATGAAGGCAAGTAGTTGGAATTTTCCGGGCTTGGATGACTTTGGAAAATCAGTTGAAGAGGATGAGACTCTCTCTCAAGAACCCTCTCTTCCTTCTCTCTAGTTTTACCTAGAAAATGTGTAAAAATGAAGTGTTGGGTCGTTTTATTGAAGAAGAGATCGGGTTGAAAAATTAGAAAATCTAGAGTCGAGTCGGGTCTGCGGTCGCACTCTGCGATCGCAGAGTGGAAATGCTGTCCGTATAATGGACCGCAGAAGTACTCCAAAAACCTGACTTCTCTGCCAGGGTTTGCGACAGAAATGCGGTCCGCATTTCAGTTCTGTGGTCGCATAATGCACCACAGAATTGACCTCCACAAATCCCTGAGGAACTTATACGATGATTATGCGGTCCGCATTTTGATTATGCGATCGTATAGTGGACCGCATTTTCAACTTCAATTTTGACAAGTCTTCTGCTTCACTCTGTGGCAGAAATGCGGTCCGCATAGCTGATCTGTGACCGCATTCTGGACCGCATAAATGATAATTTTCTGGAAACTTGATTCTTTTGATTTTTTAAAAGCTTAGATCACTACCAAGGGTCCAAACCGCGGCGAGCAATTCTACACATTCCTAACACATATTCGGACCTTGGCACTATGAGCTACTAGGTTTTAAGCACAAAGTTTTACGGGTCCTTACATCCTCCCCCACTTAAAATCATTCTTCCTCGAATGAGGATTTTTGAAAATCAGTTGGTTTGAAAAACGTGATATGCAAACTCTCAAAATTTTCACTAATTCCCATATTTTTAGAAAAATTTCGCCAGAGTTTCCTTTGTATTATGGACATATCTACATGTCAGAGAGCCTTCGAAACACATTTCCAAGAACCATTACACAACTCCTATCATCCCTACAATTGGTATACAGTTCGTTTGCTCAACACTTGCACATATTCAATCACTTGACACATTCTTGCACATAGTTTGATTACTACAATGAATCCAATATACTTTAACCTCTTCGATTCACTATACTCACGTAAATTAATCATTACCAACCTATACTATCATAAGCCAATTACTCATCACATGGGTTCTTGCAAAACTTTTCATTTACCAAGAAGGGCTTGCATATGACTCAAATAATTAAAACACATACAATTTTCGGCGCAACTTGAAGAATTTCAAAAGTAGAGCATTTAGGGGAGACATGGGGTGTCTTTGCACCAAATGAAACACAACATAAGTTTGCTTAGAGATAAGAGTTCACGCGATCACTACTAGACTTGTTCAAATAGGTGGGGATATTTTTCTTTCATTTCATATTTTGCTTCCCATATGGCTTCCTCAACTCGATAAAGCACCACAATATTTATATAGCAATGACAAGAACCTTAGCATTATAAACACCACTTTATCAGGATGATACCTAGGCATTGACTGTACATTTTTAAATCATTTCATCTAGAAAGTACAATATTTTATTTCCACAACACTCTAGACCTCGAATGGCCTCTTATATTTTCAAACTTCGCCAGAATACATTCACATGAACAATTTCAACACCTGAACTTACTTAGCGAGGGTAATGGGGAGATATGTTACATAAGCTAACTATCCACTAACTTCACCTTCAATAATTTTCAATGGGATGATACAAAATCGACCTCCACCTACTTTAATGGACATAGACATGTGAATCCACAGAATATATGTCGAACAACTATGGGGATACTTCATGCTCCTAGTGTGGCCTACTGTGCGATAAACTTATGCTACCTTTTTTATCAGCTCACATACATATACAGGGAAAAACATTGAGAATAGCCTGCTCACCCTCCAAACTCTAAATCTCTAGGCGAACACTCACACTAAACCCTCGATGACCTTCAACAATTTCCCCAGGATGTGCTATCATGATCTAACCATGAAAATACCTATCAAATATATATGTGATCATACTATGAAGCTTCATCTTTGACTCTTCTGAACTTACAACACTCAATGGATCTCATGCAATGAGGAACAACAGAATTCAAGATCGGACTAGAGTTATTCAGGAATCCATTAATATGGGGAGCAGAGCTTTTCATGAGGTTATATTCCAAGAGACACAGAAGATTACTTCTAACAATAATGACGTGGCTAATTATTACGAGGACATCATTTATTAGACAAATAAGTCATAGGGGTAACTCGTACATTGGCAATAGGAACCACTAAGGAGGAATACTCGAGCACGTGAACCACTCGTTTTCTAGGGTGTAGGGAAAATCCGTCTATCAAGAATGATTATACTCTGACACCTTGAATGTGATACGGGTTTCAGAATACATGCAGTTGAATTACACTCTTAAGATTACTTGACACACAAAATCTATGCCATAGGCCCGTGAGGATGAAAAGAAGTCGAACGCTTATGAAATTATCATATTTCAGCTTAACACCTTCCTGAGAGTGGATCATATACGAGGTAACTAAAGATACTACCAAACTTGTCTTTCAAATCAGTATGCTCATGATATGTGCAAAAATCTGAGGGCATCTAGTCTCATCATTTTCTCAAGTAAAATCACATAGCTCGGGCATCTAGATGTTAGGAAGAAATCATGCACTGGTTAGAGGTATTCTAATGGTTAACATGATGCTCCAGGGAGAAAACAAATGACACTCCTATCCTCCTAGGGAGGTATAATACAAAGGGTAGCAAAACTATCCTCATATGGAACTGATATAGTCAATTATTCTAGAAGTTGAGTGAGAAGAAAGTCACGTAACCCAACCAATCCGGCCCATTTAAGACTTTGGAAAAAAAAGGTATACACTTTGGTTTGAAATCATGGCAACTGAATCTCAAACTTTAAGGAAAACCATTACTTTTGAAACCCAAGAGACAAGCCTTCGTAGTCTTAGAAAATGAATAACAGTGATGAGAAGGTACTTAAAACCATTACGAGTTGGTATAGAACAAAGCCTCGAAGTGTCCACATAGATAAGTTTAAAATAATGAGCCATCATAATGCATTTATCAAGAATAAGCAACCTTGGTCATCTAGTCACAGGGACAACCAAAACTGGTAAATGATGGTTAGAAAAGCATCTGCAAGAAGTACCAACATAGATTATTGATTCTTAACAAAGGAATATGTCCCCACTCTTGATGCAATAAGACTTTCTCCTTAGATGCCACGAAACATAAAATGAGAGTTATTAGATGAAAAATGGACAGTAAGGCATCACGACTAAGAGCACCACTTGGAATTGGCAAGCTTAAACAGAGTTGAAGACATTAGAAGTCTGTAGAAAACGGGAAATTTACTCACTCGCAAGGCACTTGTAGAGCACGTAAAAGTAAGGTTAATTAAATTAGACCATATCGCTGGATAGCTAGTCGAGACATCTAGATAATATCGTATCGAAGATTATGAGTACACAACATACGATGCAAGTCAACTGAAAAGAAAGGAAAAGAGCCTTATGGAAGTAACCTTTAGATCGTAACCAGTAGGAATCGTGGTAATATAATGCGATTACAGGAAGCTACAATCCAATTATATTTAGCAACTCTACTTCATAATGAAGTGCTACAACACGCTTTTATTCAACCAGTAGTTACGAGCCATATTGGGAGACGTTATAAGACATGATCGAGAGAAGGGCTTTTACATGTGAATGTGTCACTAGGTGTATTTCTTCTTGGTCAACCAAAAACCTATAAGCGAGATTTAGTCTGATGAGCAGATCATTGGACTAGCACATGTTTAGATAATCCATTATCGAGAGGAGATCATTCGATCTCAGCAATTGCAATATGCTATCAACCCTTGATGAACTTAAAGTGATATAGGAACCCAATGAGATAGTATAGAATGATTGTGGAGGGTTTGCTGATACCCTTAAATGAGTTCTTCATAGATTTCAACTTGGGAACTACACAGATGCTAATGAAATGCAGAAAAATATGAGAAACTGGCGTTGTGCTATAATAACCCCCAAAGGTGTGCTTGTTCTTGAGGGAGAGCCTAGAAAGAGTTCTTACAAGATAGAAAGTGTTACTATTACTCATAGAAGGATATGTCCTTTCATGGTTATCGAACAAGTAAGGGAAAACTAGCACAATTAATTCACTAACTAAAGAACACAATCAACACACGTTATTGAGGTGTAACTGGGAGATAACTATTTGTTATAACTTGGACACGCTTCTACTATATTAGCTTCCAACTGCAATATACGACCATGCCACGAGCAACCACAATACCAGGACAAGGTGAGCTACTTACTGCGGGATGTCCCAAGTGGACGCGAAAGTTATGGCAACACATGATCTTCTTATGAAGTGGATTTGAGGGTCTCAATTTTCAGAGAGACTTTAT